>JARFOC010000636.1:702752-756179 GCA_031763485.1 Osmoderma eremita
ATTAATTAATACTTGTGCGGGAGGAGTAATCCGAACAGTGTGTTTATTGTGCTGCCCCACAGTCCCTGCTATCTTTATAGAATTATATATTTAAAATTTCTGAATTTTTACTTTTGTACTTGCCTCCCTGGCAAGGCATTCTAGAAGCCCAGTCGGCCGCGGCCCAATGTATAATAAAAAAAAACCTAAATCATTTTTCTCGGAGGGGGCGGGGCACAAATCAAAGGTTCCGCCACTGCTTGAACCTTTATTATAAATGAATACTTGGAATTTGCATGCGACACGCGTTCGCGGATATTACGAATATTTCTTTCGTGTGGCCGCTTTCTTTTTGTATTCCACGTATAATTAATCAAGTCGGAATGCCAAGTATTTTTTAGCCGTCGGCGACTATAAAAAAAATCGTTCGTTCATGATATGTTAATTTTTAAAAACAAAAACGTGGAACGTGGAACCTTGAATGAGCTGTACGTATTTCGTCAAGTATGTTGCGTGCAAGGCGACACGAGTTTTTGCGTCAATGACTGACGTTCTTAAATGTATATACAGTTGTGTACATAAATAATCTATCCCGTTTATATTCAAAAATCGTCAAAGTGGTTTCAAATTACTTGTAAATAAATAAAGCAATACATTTAGATATCATCTACGGGAGAGTATTGATAAGTACTCATACTCTGTTCATTAAAAAAAGTGACAAAAACACACTACACCTTGATTAACCCTCAACCGCTATCGTGGGGTGGATTTACCCACGATTATACGTTGGTCTTCTAGAGCGGTATTCATCTTTGCAACCCTATTTTTAATAGTGGAATATGAAGGGCACTGATCAGCTGATCACTTGAAGTTTCTATCATACTTTTCCCGATAACCCTTTCAAAAATAACTACTACTACAACAATAAACTCGATCTTTTTCCAAATATAATTTTTTCGGCAGGTGGCGTTTTCAAAAATTCACAGCCTTATCACTGTTTATGGAAGTCAAATTTTCACAACTTATTTATCATCGTTGTAACCATAGCAACCATATTAAATTTTGTCACTGGAAAGTTTCCAGGCCAACTACACATCATTTACTTTAAAGAAATAGTGTTAGGCAAGATAGGCTTATATTTTGGACGTTTGTTATTGGCTATTACGTAAGGCCAAATTACACACGACGAAAAAAGCTGTCTGTTCATACGAAATATATGTTGGATAGAATGAAATATTACTGAGCCCTACGTTTTTGTAATATCAGTTGCCGAATTAATTCCGTTGCTTTTGGTTGTGTATTTCGTCGTTTCTTGTGTTTCTAGTTATATTATTTCTTTAGTATATTTGCAGAAAGGAAGTAATGATTTTTAATTGTATTAATTTTTTTGGATTTAAACACAAGCAAACTGAATAACAATTTGGATTTTGCAATCTACCATAAACAATCATATACGGATATCACAATACATAATACATCAGGGGTCGAATCACAAAATATCCGATTCGATGTGAATCTCCCATTTTAAATCGGATTCGCGCTTCCAATAGTATTTTTCCGATAGTAAAAATCCGGCTGTAAATAAGGTATCGAAACATGTTGGCAACTACATCCGTCCCGGTCTGTTACATATGGGCTAAAGGCCCAAGTATTCAATTAAATAATAAGTACTTATCGATGAAAGATGGGCATAAATAATGTTAAACTGCACAATACCGTGTCTATCTTCCTTGGACACTTTGGGCATTTAAAATTAAAATATTCTTTTCTTCCCAAAAATAACACATTTTTTTTCTTTTAGGAAAGTACATCTTCCCATGGGATGCTATGGGAAGACAAAATTACAGGAAGTGGAAAGGTTAAATGTACACAAGTAACATAATCAAACGGTGCCGACAATACGAAAATTATATTCGTCACTATGTATTCAAAATTAGGTATTTGTTATTTAAATACTTTTCATCGGTTTTAATCCTGCAGTAAATATTTATAAACACGAAACGAAAACGCCTTTCATTCATAAATATTTTTCTTAGTAATTCCCTTGTATTAAAAATGTGTACATTCAAATATAGCCATTAGTAAAAAAAGTACTAACTCTGAAGAACTATTAAACAAACAGAAAAAATAAACAGTTACAAACAATTAGCAGGTAAGCAGGTCAATAATTTTGAATGGGAAATAGTATTTATATATATAGTGTAAATAGTATTTACACAGTGATTTTAAAACAATAAAAATAGTTTGAATCCCTCTTCATAAATTTACAGGTTGAAAATGGGTACTAAATTGACATTTTACTAGACATATATAGTACCAATATCACATAAATAAATGGGAGTAACTGATGAGGATATAGTGCAACTAGAGTGACATGTCTATTTGGATATGGATGTAACAACAAACTTGACAGCTGACAAATTGATTAAAAACTAAAACGGTAAAGTGACGAGAATGCATCAAAAAGTATTGTATAAACACAGTACAAAACGTAAATAGAAATCGTAACTCATAACACACATAGCAGGGGTACGAAGATAAATATTAAAGTAAACAAGTAATAAATATATGTATAAAAAATAAGTTGGGTAAGATACAACGACTTACTGTTTAGTCTATCGTGCCTAACCAAAACACTAAAATCCATTTTCAAGCATGCAAGGGGGAGGGCAGACGTAGTAAAGTATATGTATACCAACCGCACACACGATTAACAGGTCAAGAACACTAATGCACACTGTAGATTGCTCTATGTTTGTGCACGGCGAAATTATCTTAGGCGAATGACGCTTTCCCACAGGTCGCTCGCGTATGTCTGTAGCAATACACACGGGCACGAAGCGTAATTATCTCCGGTATGTTTACGATTTACAACATACCGGACATAGAAGCGAACACGCACTGCTGCATCAAAACAACAACACCACGGACATATACGGGGCAGCGTCTGTGTCAGAACTCTACGATTAGGGTGGTTCAGTCGCAACAACACCCGCTAAAGTCGCTAGTTTCACTTACGATAATATCTATTTCATAGATTTTCCACGCGTAAATGACATGGCGGGAAAAACACGTATGAATTTGCACCGAACGCGTTGATATCAGACGAGTTCGCCGCGAGCTTCTCAGAACGCTACTGAGCGAGCCAGGATGATGAATAGAATACGGCCAGACGCCAGTGGCAGGTATTTAGGTAGGGGGAAGGCAGGAGAAGCGCAGTTTTGTAAACTGTAAACAATCGAGCCGCGGTCACGATGCTGCGAGTTGATTGGCTCACGCCCGTTCGCCGTCTACGTCACGGAACGTAGTACAGGCGACCACGTGGACAGCGTAAATCGAACCCTTCCGTCGGTCGCTGCCGTCTTGCGAACGGATCGCACAATTCACCATGCCGTAGATATAAAGTGCGTTATTACGCGTGCGTCGTATCGATTTGAAGATTTCTCTGGCGTGACGTATTTTATCCACAAGTGAGGACGTAGTGGAAAAGATATTGGACGTATAATTGGAATAAAATAAGCACATACAGATCGTTTAGAAATTCTCATAACTCACGTGACCTATATAATTATGCAACATATATTACGTAATAATAAACAAAAATATACATCCATCAACAATACTATTGAATCGCTGCAACACCGCTCTCATGCGACCAGCGAAAAGTCGGGTTCACCCCGCCATATACACGTATGCTCACATCGGAACGGGGGATTCCTTTCTGAATGGCAATCGTGTATTCGCGCCTCACCGACAACGAGAGATATCCAGTCGCAGCAAGGGTACGCACGCATGTCCGCTAAATCACGTAATACTGCGTAATTTTCTGTACATTCAGACCATCTGGTGCTTTTGAACTTAATAACTTTTGTATTTGTTGCGTTTCAGAATACGTTCCACTGTACTTCTACTGACGGCGATTTCGTCTGCAATTTGCCGGCTAGAACAAGGCTCGCCCATCACTTCTCTCTCCTCCCGTTCGGGAGGAATTTAAGGCTGTTCGTCTATTTGTTGACATTTACGACAATTCCAAATTTCCTAAACGCTTTCACGATCCTTTCAATCGTCGAAGGCAAAGAAATACAACTATCCACGTACTCTACGGCAAATATTGGTAGGAATTTCCACCAAAATACCATTTTATGATTTGTATCTTCTCTACGGTTGTATAAACTAACGTAGTGTATCCGAAATCGACGATCACTTGTTAGAACTTTACGTGCCAATAGACAGATACAAAATGATTCAGATTGATTCAGATGAATGCAAGCGTGCCAGATCGCGCTACGTAAAATATATCTCGCACTCCGGTGAGAGCTGAGCATACGTGTATATAGTTCCCGTAACAAAACAGCCGACCTTTGACAGTGATAATGTTAAAATCATATTAGTATGACCAAATTCCTCAAATGTGCGTTATTTTAAATGAAATGTAGATACTGGAAAAATCCAGTATTAATCTGACATTTCATAGATAATAGAAAACTTCATTTATTAATACCAAGCTATTTCTGTATGTATATAGCACTGTTATATACGTTTGTTACTTAATTATATACTTAAAATTGTATTGATATGTAACTGTGACAATTAATAACATTTGAACCTGATTTAATATAACATTAGAAACAAGCTTATGAGTTACTACAAGGAGGAAGTCTAAAACTTTCAAGTTGATTACAAAGAGGAGCAATCTAGATATTCATTTACATATAAATTACACTTAATTATGGTTGTTTCCAGTGGATTGTGGTCGTATAATGTTGTTATGTAATTTTTTTAATGTAGGATTCTTTAATTATATTTCCTTGGCGTTTTGTAACAAACAATACTAAAATTAGCGTTACCAAAGATCTTAAATGGAATTAACATACAAATTAGTACGAATCTCGTGTTATATAAATATCAATTTAAAAGAATGCAATTAGAGTTAGTGTATTTATCCAGATGAAACAGGTAAAAGTTAAAAAGAAAACTGAACCATATCTACCGGGAAAAACGTATTTTTTCAGATTCTAGTACTTTCTTATTCGCTAGAAAAACCAACGCACATAACGGGAAATTCCCAAACGTAATAAATCAATTAATCAAATACGTTCTGTATTGAATTGCTTCAAAAAAAAATCCCATTTACATATAGTCTACATATACTAAAGTCCATAATGATAAATATAAAATGCGATATAATAGATGAACAGTACGGATAACGTATCAGATGAAGTGGCCACTTTCGCTCTTAATTAACGTTATTGAAAAAAAAGTTATAACACACTATTAAAAGATTAAAATCAAAAAAGAAAATCTTTTGTTAAAATATAGGTTAGGTCTCGTGATCTCCCAGATAAAATTACGTAAAACTATTGAATAAATAAAATAGTACTTACAATTAAACTAAATATAACATTCTTGCACTTAAAAGTCTGATCATATTAAAGATTAAATAATTAACACAATAAATCTCCAAGTGATTTCTGTACATTTTTAAACAAAAACGGTAATTTTTCGTACTAAATACTGGGGCCATCTATTAATGTATTTTGCAAGCTCATAATGAAATTAACACAAAATAATAACTTGACAATACATGTATTAACACAATGATACCGAAACTATTGTTAATGCCAAATGTTCGTGATGTAGTCTTGCCATATATATCATTGTTGTCCCGATATTTAGAAATGCTTCCAGTAACATTCAGATTATAAGGGTTGGTAGTTATTACGAATGCAATAAACAGTAAGGCCCCGCGTTGAAGTGAAATTATGTATATATGCACGATAAAGATTAAGCAAAATTTTATATAAATATTGTAAAATTTGTAGGCACCAATGTTCGCACATTTTTTACAACAGATGATCTCATCGAGTTGGTTCGGTAGGGCTGTCTCCAGCCATGCAACGACCGCCTTCGTAAGTTGGTTTAGATAGGTTCATAACCCAAGCAGCAAAATTCAAATTTGCCGCAATTATTTTTAGTACCTTCAACTTAAAGATATTAAAATACCCATTGATGTAATACAAAATTGTAGGTAATTCCATGCTTTAATGAACTTCAACATTAAAGCATGAAATTACCTACAATTTTGTATTACATCAATGGGTATTTTAATATCTTTAAGTTGAAGGTACTAAAAATAATTGCGGCAAATTTGAATTTTGCTGCTTGGGAAGAATTAATAAAGATGATTTTTAAATAAGAGAGATAATAATAAATTAGCGAATGTCTTTATTTTTTCCTGTTTTTTCTCTTAAATTTCCCCATGCGTTGTGAAGTAGACGCATTTAACTTAGATGATAGGGTGAAGGACATAAGGTCCTTCCCCAGTTGCGATGCGAGTTCATAGGTAAGTCATAGATATTGCCAAAAATTACGTTAATTCTAGCAAAATATGCCACTCACATACACAATTATTAATAACAGGCAAACGGAAAGAAATATTGGACACCATATCGCGACCAGACTGTATATTTTTCATGGATAATTAGGATAAGATTCGAAAGCTTGAGGATTATACCTTCAAACGATAAGTAACTTGAATCTTAAAATTTAAGGGTGTCCTAAAAACAATTTTTTTAATGAAAAGCTATCAAAGCTATTTTTATATGAATTTGAAGATATCTCAAAATCGGTTACATATAGGTACATATAGGGAAACCTTAACGTTTGTATTTAGAATAATTCCGAGAATCAGACTTTACAATAAAAATTATAACATCCCCAGCACGGCAATTCAATTCACTTTAGTATGGTATTTATTTTTTGCAGGTTTAATGTATAAATTTCAAATATAATGTAATGCTGTTCTAATTAAGACAATCCAAATTTTAATTAGTATATATTTATTTCCTAATTTACTTTTTATATAATTTCCGAAATTACTCTTTTATTTTTGATTGCTGATTTTGTGTAATTTACTCAGTGTTGCAGCCCTTATACCCCCGCCGCCAGTGGATAGGCTTTTAAATCTCCTAAATATATTTTTTTTAACAATACATAGAATTATATTTAAAAATTCTAAAAAAAAATAACTATGGCAATTATTAATTATAAAGATAGGCAAAGACGAAAATATATTTCTGGGATAGATTATTTTTTTATCTATTATTTATAGAGGTCACACCTAAAAAAAGGTGTCAATGCATTGAATAAATGCCAGATAAAAGATAAGACAAAACAGATATCTCAATAGGGAGTACACTCTAGAAGGAATTGGATTTAGTAAATGACATATAACTCCGTTTAGTCAAGGGATCCAAACGTCTATCTACGAGGTTATCAATGGTTACGAGTTGAAATATGAGAAAATATTATCTTGGACAAAATTCTTTTTTATTATACATACACATGACCCACACACAATTCGTCTTACTTATCTTTATTTAATTGTAAGCGGACACCAAAAGGAATAAATTGCTTGTTATTATTTTACATTCCTTTTTATGTTATCTTTTTGTAAACAATATTATCATAATTTTAAACAGTAAATTGTGAAAGAAACACATTATTTCCCACCGTTTGATTAATTCTACATATATAAACCCCTCATAAAAGTATATAGTAATTATAATTTTGTATGGTAAATACTGGATGTACTAACTATAAAATATTGCTTATACATGAAAATGCAAAAATTCAAATTTCCCTGTAAAATAACTTACCATCAAGCAATCAATTTTATTGGCGTTTCCGACGAAAAACGTCATCATGACGTTTGCATTCTTGTTGTAAATAATGATGACGTCACCATTCGATATCCAGCAAAATTTCTTGTGTTTAGGTATATAATGTAGGTCAACTCTACGCAAACCCACGACGCAACAATATTTCGTATAAGCAGTGTATATCTATCATCCGGATCTATTTTCGACATTCTTAGGTGCGGAGCCAGGTAATAATAATATTTTCCTTTAGATTAATTCGGGGCCGTCCACGCTCGTGTGCTCACGCAATGATTCATTAAGTGGGGAATTATCTCTCACTCTAAACATATAAAGGCAACCTTGCCAAATAATTTATTGCTTGTTCCGGGAAAAGAGTCCTTGTTAACTTGAGATAATGTTGAGAAATATTTCGTGGGATGGTGCTACTTGTTTTAGTTTCAAATACTACTCGAATTTTATGGAGCGTTGATTGATAGTATGGGAAAAAAACACAAACTTTAACTCGTACGATAATTAAAATATGATTTAATTTGTTCATTCTGTAGGTATTGGAATCAAAATTCAAATTCGCGCGCATTTTGGCTAGTAAGGGAAACTTCGGGGTACGTTGTAGTTTAGTGCCATATTATGTCGTGCGATTTTAATATTAAATATTCTTAAAACAAAGTGTTTCTTTTATTAAGAACGCAACCAACTTTTAACAGCGATAATGTTAAAATCATACAAATCATGCAAGTTCACATTTAGCAAATTCATAGTAATGTCAAATCTAGTGACATTTCGTCCGCGTAGGAATTGCTCAATTAGACACAACGTTTAGCCAACTGTTGAGTGTTTTTCCTTGAACGCTAGCGTTGTATACAACATGTTTGCTAAGCGGACGCCATTTTTTCCAGCGGATATGAAACTTGCTTTATTTACGTTTGAAAAACAGCGGAAAACATAACCTATATCTATTATAACGTTTTTAAGAAATGGCTTATTTAGAAATCTGTAAATATGAAGGAGCGTTATACAATACAATACAAATATTTCATTCTCCATAGCATGAGCAAATTTAAGTGAAAAAATAAGAAAAACACACAGTAATGCCATAAGATCAAAGTGTTTATTATATTTAAATTCCCAGCAGTCACCAAAATCATAACAAATCCCGAAATGAGCGTTCAGAAACACACATGTTGCGCAAACGGGTTGTAAACGTTGGGGCAGCGATTTGTGTATTTCGAACGCAGCCAATGCACTTTGACATTTGTCATTTTGACGTTGTATTTAATATTGATAGTTTTCATACTTTTTTAACCATAACCTATCTGTGTATCTGTCAAACCATATGATATGCTATGTAATGTGTGGGAACTATATATAATCTAAGGTGGGAACCAAGTCATGAAAAAACAAAATGTCAAAAGTCAGTTGTTTAATTGCGAGAGCTATATACATATACATATTAACTCCATATTAAAATTAATAGCTTATTAAGAAATTTGTGACGTTTGAATAGGGTAAAATGACTTCTCGGACTGCTCATATTTCTTTTACAAAATTACTGTCGCCAACCTTGAAATACGAAACACGCGATCAAATGCGTCCCCAAATTTAATTTAATTTTTATTATAATTATTCTAAAATAACTTTTCAGATATCAATTCTCAAATGATTTTTGCTTACAACTCTAACAGCATCCAACCTTATTTCAATCACATACAAAAACGACATTGTAAATTATATGATTTACTTTTCAATATAGACATTAAAAACACTCATATAAAGATGCAAGTATACAGTAAATACTTCAAAAATATCTTATTAAAAAAACAATAAATATGTGCAGTATTAAATAATCAATCTTTGGATAAATCTTTGTGTGTAACTCATTAAAACTACCAATTATCCAGTAAATCCAGGCCCGTTTTTGGTATATCCAATAAAACAGCCTCCGTATTCCTTGTAGTTGGCGATATGTTTTCATCAGTCTAAAAACCAACATAATTCATCACTCTAAAACTACACGTAGCAAAATAAAATTCATTTACCTTAAATTTAATCAATAAAGGTGTTTTCGCATCCTTTCCCTTACATTCCGTAGGCGTCTTACTCAAAGCTTTCTCACTGGTACTAGTAAAGAGTGTTAAATTCCTTTGGCTAGGTGTACGGAAGGTGAATGGAGCCGAATGTTCATCCCTGTATGAACAATTGTCGTCCACGACAAATTTAGAGGCAAATTCGTTCTTCTTTCTGATATTCACGCTGATCACTTGCGGTTTGCTGCGGTACTTCAAGCAGATTTCCGGCTTGATTATAGTTTCATTGAAGATTTGAGTTTTTTCTTCCTCTGTTAAAGAATCCCACAGATCTTCATAAGTTGCCTTGGTTTCGTCGAGATCCGTATAGATTCTGTTCGCCATCGAATTGATGCTGCTAAAATATTGGTCGGCCTCGTTTTTTAAAGCCATTATTTCGAGGTTCACATTAATAAGTTTGTTGTTTATTTACTGTTGTTTACAAATAATTTTTGGTGACCTCGCCCCTGGCCAACTTCATTCTTAAACCAATATCTCAAGTAAAATGAATACAATCCGCGCTTATTTAATACACATTTTAAAGTATATTACCATCTAAGATTTTAAATATATTACTACCACATTATTTGATTGCCACATTTATTTCAATTGTATTATAAAAATTAGAAATTAAAACTATAATTTAGTTACATTTATTATTATTCTAGCACGTGTTGTCAACCCCTTCTATTTCACGTCTATTATTCTAACCTCTGTTTTATTTCTTCAGCTGTCAAGAACAATGCCCAAAGTAGTTTCTCGCAGTATCGCTTGCTCAGACACCAAAGATCAGGAAGAATATGGGGACGAGAAACCTCTGCACATATATTATTGTCTATGCGGGCAAATGACGTTAATTCTGGATTGTGCAATGGAGAAATTACCTTTGAGAAAGAGAGATGGTGCAAGGGTTTTAGACGGCTCCAACCATGCACATAAAATCATCGTAGATAGCGACGAAACAGTACATTTAAAACGACCGGAAGGTATTGAAAGACAGTATCGATTGAAATGCAAGAAATGTGGGTTGCTACTTTACTATAAACACGATCCAAAGAGCCACATAAGCTTTATCGTTAAGGGATCTTTAATTAAATCTACAAACGAGGGACCTATCACCGATATCTACAACCAGGTCGTCATAGAGAAACCGAAGAAGATAATGGTGACGAAGCATACTAAAAACATGGGCAAATTCAGTTCGGTTACCGTTTCCACGATTGACGAGGAAGAAGATGAAATCGAAGCGGTTAGTATTATATTTATATCATCTTTAAAAAGGTATTTCTTCAATTAATGTTTCGTATTATTTTCTTTTTAGAGAGAAGTTGCTGATAGTTACGCTAATAATGCGAGAATCATCGAGAAGCAACTCGAACGGAAAGGAATGAACAAGCGGAAACAGGAGATGAAACAAATTCAAGAATTTAAGAAAGTGCGTGGAACATTAATTGATAAATAGCTGATTTTAATGATGAAAATTTTGTTTTTAATTTGTATATATAGTGGTGGACAAAAAAAATAGGTGTATCGAGAATAATGTACAAATTTGTTTATATATTGGATAATTCATTAAGTATTTGTGTTTTATGAGATTTAATACGATGGTATAATTAACATAAAATAATTCATTGTATGAAAACTATACGTGTTATTAATATGTGGCAAAAAAAAGAAAACTAATATAATTTTAACTTATAATAGGTGTAAATAAAGAAATAATAAACAAAATGGAAAATTAATATTGTTACACAAAACTATATACTTTTTTTGATGGCTGGCTGCACTGCAGCTAAATACCTTATAAAGGCCTTTCACTCACATTACTAGGGGAACTCCCGTCTATTCTTTGTAACAATAACGTGCATTGGATGTATTTATCGAAAATACCAATAGATGATTCTTGTATTAAATAATAATATAACCTAATAAAATTGTTCACACCTATTTTTTGTCCACCACTGTATACGTATTAAAATTTTATTTAATAAAATTCAATTTCTTTTCTCTATGTATATAGATCTTAAATATATTTTCAAAGATTTTTAAGACACATTTATTGACTTCAACTTATCACAAAACAGCAGGCGTCCTTTATCAATATTAATATTCTTATTTGTATCTAATATGTATATATTTATAATATAGAACTTATGTATTTACATCGTCATTTTAAACAATTTATATTTATTTATTACACGTTGAATAATGTACATCTTAAAAAGAAATAAGATCCTGAAAGACTAGAGGCAGATTCAATGATTGAAAAGCAACGGCGTCGATTCTTCTGGAGGATGGTATTGGTACCGATTCCCAACTTGACGGAAATGGCGCTCGTGCAAGTACATTGTGCTCATATTCATATCACTCGTAAGGGAATTCAAGGGACCTTCCGCTTTCCAGGCGGCTCCTCGCATGGAACTGTCGGTCATATCAGTCTGTAGCATGAAATCACCGTTGTTCTGTGGCAAGATCGAATTTGTGTTCTTCTCGACGTTTTCGACGAACATTTGCGATTCAGGCGGTGGTATCCATTGCGGATTTGTGAATTTGAAGTGGATAAGAGATAGCTCGGTCTTCCCATCTTCTGCTTGCGTGTACTGCTCGGGAGGAGTTTGTGCGTCGGTTTCGTGCCACTCTGGATTGCCATGTCTGCGAACGTCCATTTGAGCGAAGCTGCAAACGTCACCAACACCAACAACCGAGACCGTAAAATTCCTGTAGAAATCCACTATGTCTAAAACGCGCGAATAAGTGTGTTTCCACAATACGTAAGGCGTTATGATTGGTGATAACAACTCCTCTAACAATCCCACCACTTTGTACTGGAACAATTGCTGGAATTCAATTCGTATCCCACACGTGTGGGCTTGTCCTTTCCATCCGGGAGGTAGATAATGCGTATGTTGTAATACGTTCGATAATAAAGTCTCTGGACACCAAGCTATCGTTTCATCAGGGATTAAGGACCGACATATAGCGACGCAGGCACCCAAAACTGTCATTATCGTAATAACATGCTCCACCGTTATTACATCCTCATCGAAGGCAGTCAGTATTAACAACACGGCCAACACAGCACCACACATGAAAGCAATGCTACGAGCGATGATCGTCACTAAGGGAGAACTGAAAGCCGCCAAATATCTAGAAGCTGCCCTGTGCGCCCTACATAACCTCGCTTGTAGTTCGTGGTCCAATTCGTTGAAGTGACGCAGGTACATGCGACCGAACATGGACCAGTTTCGCATACCCAAACTGCCCGGTTCCCTTTTGAACATCTCCGCGTAGCTGAAGAAGGCGTAGAGAATCTGCCAGATAAAAATTAACGGCGCTAGTAGGAGATTGGCGAAGGATAACCATAGGATGTGTCTTCCCAGGTCCCTGGCTAGTTCGTGGCGTAGATTCGGCTTTCTGTATTCGTCCCTAAGATGCCAGGGGTTCTTAAACGGTGCCCACGGTCCCCAAAATAAGAGGAGCTGTACAAAAAATTGTTTTTCATTAATCATAATCGAGAGCGATCGGAATTTGTTAATAAGGGGGAAAATTAGTAATTTTAGGGAGGTAATAAAGATAATTTATTTCTCGTGCAATGTGTTGCATCAGCAACTGGTAACAAGAAAATTCTGTAAAAGTGTTTATTTTCAATGAATCATTTAAATTGTAATAGATAATTGGTTTTTGATAAATAAGTATTGTTCGCGATACACTCGCTATAGTAGTGCCTTTTGAACAGCATATTCTAATAATAATCATTTTTACTTTATTTATTCGTTAACAGACAAACATTACTACTTTATCTCGCTAGCATACGGTGTATCGTGTTTTTTATGTTTGTTCATGGATCCTGCTGGCATACGGTATATTAGATCTATCAAAGAATGTATTCGTTATTTTGTACTTCTCAGAAGGGAAGCAGAAGGGTGTTCCCCGAATTAATAGTAGAAAAGTTCATATCAATTGTAACGAAATAAAATAGACCAGGCTTGAATAAACGATCACTACGGCAACACGTATTTGAATACCCCCAAGTGAAAATTTATAAAAACTGAGCTACACACACCACAAATAAGTGACAACTCAGCGAACATAATTCTACAAGTATAACTTATTCGCATGACATTATTTGAAAATCTCTTTAAATAAATTCTGATATATAATTACAATAAATGAAAATACAGAACAAAACCAATCTGAATATTTAATGCAATATCCCTAAAATCCCTACAGAAAACATTGGTAAAGTGGCGCATTTCATTGAAAAGGCCTTTCCGATCTCTTTACAATTAGGTGCTGTTCTATACAATTTGTTCACGTTTAATGTTATAGAGTAATATTTTTTAATAGCTCTGACTTTACCAATAGTTCTGGATTGCACACTCGGGTCGCAAGATACAAAAAAAAAACGGAAAATGTTGCGAAGTAAATTGCGAATTAATTATGAGTACGCTAATCAATGTAAAATTCTTTCACAAATAAAACCACTTGGCAATAAATTTAATGATTTTCAAACCTGTTGAACCCATTTTTGAAACTGTTAGAGATGCGGTTTGGTTAAATTTAAAACTACGACATATCAATAAGAAAATCCTTCGATCCAACAGTTTAATATTAAAAGATGGAATCATTGAGATTTCCTAAAATGAAAAAACATTTACGTGGACGTTGATTTTCTTCGAGTGAAGAACTAAAAGACGTCATTTCCAAATTTTATGTGTCACCATTGGAGAATCGTATATCGAAAAATAAAATTTACTTTTTTCTGTAAATCCTGGCTTTTCTGGTTTATATATTCATTTTAATCTCCCCTCGTAGATAAGAAACATCAAATGTGCCAAAACAATTAACCGATAAAAATTAATGAATATATTACGGTGTGCTATTAAATTCAGGATATTAAACATAAGAGTATGAAAAATTATATTACACCATATGATTTAATAAGTATTTCATATATGGTTATCAAAATATTATCTCCATACCTAATAAAGTTTATGAAGTACATAATTATCCCTTAATAAAGCCACATAGTAGCAATAGAATAAAAATATATCAGATTTTAGGTTGATTTACTCACTTGTATGTTGTATTTTAAACCACGTGTCCAAAAAACGACTTCCCCGATAAGAGGAACCTGCAGTCTCGGAGGTATCAACCTTTTATTAGTCATCGCGACTAAATAATTTTGCTGTCTCAATATACGATGATAAATATCTAATTCGGTGAGATCAGGCTTATGTATACACATCTCCTGTTCTAATTGCACAGCCCGTACCTTAGTTTGCACTTCGTGCCAAGTTAAATTCTCTAATTCAGAATCGGAGAAGCCCAGGGCTACATTAAAGAATTGCTTTATGTCCCAGAATTGTATCATGTTATATACACTTCTTAACAAACGTAAAATCCACACCAGTGTTGCGATCGAAAGTAGAATCCATGTCCATACCGTAAAATTCTTCAACCACTGATCAGAAGGAAATATCACATCCGATAGGGTAATTTTACTAAGGCTCCGGTTGTCATTGAATAGTGCTGGATAATCCACGCAATACCACAGGAATGTCGTAAAAACTACTACGAAAATGAATTGTATCAGTTCCAATACCTCTTGCATAAGCATACACAGGAACCCGTGCCTTTGATGGTAACGGTACATGCGTGAAAAGAATGAATCTAGATCCTCTATGTGATTCCATCGTGCCCTGGATGGCTCGGCCACGTGAAATAAGACACTGTTCTCCTCTTGATCTACGGCTTCTTGTAAGGTTGAATAATTCTGCATCTTGGAGGATTTTCACTAACCTGGTGCGTGATGCAGAAATAAACTTATTAGTAGAACCAATAATATTGTTTATATGCATAACAAAGGAATTAATTAATGATATTAATAGATAAAATGTAACTCAACAACACAACTTAAAGAAAGTTCCGCATTCGAGATAAGAGCGAAGAAAGCAAAACAAATGCGCTACGACAAATTGAAAATCGCGTTCGTTTTGTTTAAAATTTCATAAACATAAAACAGCTGACATCAAAACAATACCCTGCAGGAATTCGGTTGGAAATAGATAATGAAATACTCACCTTATTCTACTCGACAGGAATATTTACAATCATCGGATATCACAGTGCACTGAAATTTACCTCATACTAGATTTTTTCCAAATAAAATTAAAAATAGATGCCAACGACGAATAAAATTTCGTTAAATATAACAAAGAAATGACATTTCCATTTTCGCAACAACACACTGGCCTCGCGCACTATTTATTTCCTTTCGTGCCTGGTCGACGAAACGTTAGGACCGATATCCATATTAATCAGTCATTGTTTTTGATAAGGTACATCGATATTAACGAGGCCATGTTGGACGAATTAAGATAATAAAGATCGAAATAATAATAAATTCATGATCTCGACTGATCGGCATTGGGAACATTTCGTTGTTATCGAGAATCAAATCTATCGTGGGTTGGTGTACTTGTCAAAATATATTTTTTTGAATTTAAACACGAAAAGACAATACCAATAAAAAAAACATTTCACTGAAATAAATCGCTTTAAGAAACATATTCCGGAGTTAGAATTGCTTATAATTAGGATTTTAAGATAAATTGAATTTTCAACTGCCTTCCCCTGCAAACTTCATGATATATATTGATGGAAACGTCAGTCATTTTCAAAGGTTGCGGTTATGTTGTCTCTTGCCACGTAATTTCAAAATAAATCCATATCATGGGTAATTCAACGAGCGTAGATATCCCCGGGGGTGGTACAGAGGGATACCACGTCTTAAGGGTTCGTACAAAACTTTTTAACACCATATAAATTGGCATAATACACGTTTGTAGGTGCAAGAAAACTCTCCTGGTAGCAAAGCGGGCCTGCAAGCATTCTTCGATTTTATCGTCGCTATAAATGGGACTAGATTAGATCAGGATAACGATTCATTAAAACAGATTCTTCGGAATGGAATGGGTAATTGAATTTTTATTTCTAATACATCTCAAATACATTTCAATCAATTCAATTCCTTAGGTAAACAGCTGCCTATGACAGTGTATAGCAGCAAAACTCAAAGTGTAAGAAGTGTTACCATAGAACCGAGTGATACATGGGGTGGGCAAGGGTTGTTGGGTGTTAGTATAAGATTCTGTTCCTTCGATGGAGCAAACGAAAACGTCTGGCACATATTGGAAGTACATCCGAGTTCACCGGCTGAATTAGCAGGTTTGTGTTCGTTTACGGATTACATAATTGGTGCCGACTCAGTTTTACAAGAAAATCAAGATCTGTATGCATTGATAGAAGCACACGAAGCGAGAAATTTGAAGCTTTTTGTTTATAATAGTGTCGCTGATACTTGTCGTGAAGTTACGATTACGCCAAATTCAAAGTGGGGTGGTGAGGGAAGTTTGGGTTGTGGAATCGGGTATGGATATTTGCATAGGATACCGGTTAGACTGAATGTCGCAACATCAACTGCACCACCTGCATATGCATCTGGTAGTCCTATAACGTCAGTTTAC
This sequence comes from Osmoderma eremita, assembly GCA_031763485.1. Lineage (NCBI taxonomy): Eukaryota > Metazoa > Arthropoda > Insecta > Coleoptera > Scarabaeidae > Osmoderma > Osmoderma eremita. The sequence goes on from JARFOC010000636.1 coordinate 719,985, forward strand.
ACTTTTCCAACTGTTACGGGTACCACTACGGAGAAAACCGTACCGACTTGTATACCAAACACCTTACCACCGTTAGATAATCAAAATATTAATGGAGTGGCTGACATTAATGAGTCAAATCAAAATTTAGTTAACGTAACTTCGACCAGTAGCATTAACACAAATGTTGTTCCACCTTCAATATTTAACATGCCACCTCCTAGCACAAATAATAATATGCCATATTCCAATTTAACGATGCCACCAAGTATGGGTACCCCACAAATTTGTACACCGATGAATATAAACATGCCGACACCATCTCCAATAGTTAATCCGACTTATATGACACAAAATTACCAACAACCTTATGTTTCATTATCATATCCCACGAATGTACAAACACCTGTGGGTGTGGTACCATCGGGAAATCCATATACCATATCTAATATCCCTATGAGCCAATATAATCCTCACAATATATACACCACATCAACGATAGCACAACCTCCAGTTGCCCACAGCACCTCAGCAGCCACACCTTTACTGTTTGACCCAGATTTAGCCGCAAAGTCTGCTCAATTGTTATTAAATAGCAACGAATATAAACCGAGCTAATTAAATCTATGCAAAACTATGTTTTTATCGGCTGGTAATTTAATGTTTAATAATAATTTTTCTCGTTTATGAACATTATTGTATGTGCATGTAAAAATATTGTAGATTAAATTAAATTCTGATTAAGAAATTCTTGTAAAAAAAAATACAACTTTTGTTTTTATTTTTTATCTTCAGATATCCAATAATAATTTTTACTATTTACAATTTCTCTAAATTTAACATATAATTATGTTGCATAACTGCGAAAAAGAAATCATGCACTTTTCTATATGAATAGAACGAATAATTAGTATCAATATAACAAGAAAATCATATGAAAATTTTTAAACGAACCGCCTTTTTATATAAGATTTGTTTTGTTTCACGTAATTTAAAACGGACAAAGCACATATACAAAACTGATTTTATGCATACAAAAATGTACTGTACATTAATTTTGTTTTAATTTTGTATTGCACTTATAAAATGGGTATTACTATGCAACAAAAAAACGAAAATAATAGTTTCAAATCGAGCATTTATGAGAAACCTTTTAATATTATTATTTGTTACATAATAAATATAATTTTTATTTGTTGTTATTCTGTATAATACATTATTGTATCTGTATTACGCTAAAAATAATACGAAACAATAAAAATATTATCCTCAATATAAAGAAAGTATTATTTAAATTCCCACAGGATAAAGCTTGTCCTAATTCTGAAATATACATTTTCCTTACCTGTATAACCAAGAAACTCCAAAAGTAAGTACTGAAAACAAAAATCGCTATTTATTATCCAATCACTATTAATATACATACATGACGATTGTAAGTTACCATCTGTAAATTCGGTTTAATTTAGAATTAAAATGAAAATCCAGGATTAAATAAAAATTGTATTTAACTTACGTAATATTAGATATAATAAATTAGTAACTTAATATGCAATGATATAGACGGTACATACGAAAATTTACAAAGAAAAATCTGGTGCAATCAAAGGGAAAATCAATAACTAGTTATTGAATTTTCGAATTTAGCGCGCTTGCATAACAAGTTGTTAACCGCAAAATGTCAATTATCCCCGTGAAAAGGATTTAAACTTTTATAGTTTACCGTTTATGTTTTAAATAATAATTTATTAAGAAATTTAAACAGTAACCATATTTTAAAGTGCGTTCATGTATGTTAACGGTAAACACTTTGGATTAAGCCAAATGTTTTAATCTAATATACTTTAATATCAATGATAGAGTATATTAACCGAATCTAACCTCAAGAAATTCGTATTGTTTCCACTAAATCAAGTAAAATGTCTGATTTCGCCGATTTATTATGCGAAGCCGAGAAGCTAACGCACGAAATAGAAGATACTGCCGACTTACCTAAAGTAGATCGGTCCTTGAGGCAAGTTTTAGAAGCATCTAATGAGTTGTATACTCGCGTCGCACAAGCTGGTGCTAAGGATATCCAGGCGTAAGTACCTTTCTTTTTATTTAAAATGGGTTGATTCATTAACGATATTTCAGTAATCTCTTATTGGGGTCGAAAGGTGTTGACCTACCAAGAATAGCACAAAAATTAGATGTCATTAGTGCAAAGAAAACGTTTGCGTCGGTCGAACCTGTTGATGATGTTGATATAGCAGCCTGTCTTGAGAATGAGATACGTAATTGTATTTTAAGCACGATAGAAGAAGAACATAAGAAAGTAAGTTTATATTTAGTAATAAATTCTTTACAACCAAGAGTTGATATCTATGGAATTCTCCCAGTGTTTTACCTCGATATCAGAACAGAATTGGGAGCATCAGCAAGGAGAATGGAAACAAGAAAAACGAAAGATTTTGAATGCTATGATTGGCCCGTCAGGTAATTTTATTCTGCCAGGCCGACAGCAGTCTGTTTTCATCGAACCCATTGCTGGATCGGCGTTGATGGGGCGAGAAGAGACAGTATATGCTAGCAAAGTGGTGGAATACAACTTAGCATTGTCGAGAGGGATGTCGAAACCAAATGCTATACATTTCTTTGCAAAAGCAGCTGAGGAATTTAAAGATTCGGTAAGTTCCATCAAACATTAATTTATTTTTGGTAAATGTGGGAAAATATGTTATTATGTCGTAGAAAGTAAACGAAATGTGGGAAATGATTAAATATATGACGGAGCTACCCCCTTTTCCACACGGAAGTGATGCAGTTGCCGTTCGAAATACTGATGCAATAATAGAAATCATGGCAAGTCAAGGAAAGAAATATTTGGAGAATCGGTAAGTTATTTTTTAAGTATCGTGATTAAGTGTAGGAAGTGCATAGGCAATAATTATGATTAAAATCTTAGTGTTATATAAACACTCTTTTTATTGGCAGTTATAAAATTTATATGAGTAATATTATAAATGAAAATTTACTGCGTGCGCAACGAGGGGGAATCCCGGGAACTTACCCATTAGTTAAAAGCTTTGTCGGCATACGTTTACAAGGTGAATATTTGGGATTGCAAGATGGACAGATAGATGACAGACCCTTGTGGCCCATGGTATATTATTGCTTGCGCAGCGGAGACTTAGCTGCTACTTTGTATTGCTTGCGATCGTCGAGGTGAGATATTTTGAATAAATGTGATTAATCTTCTCAGACTAACAACATTTAATTAGCTTGGACTGTCAAGATTTGATTACGATACTTGATTTAAAATTGAACAAACGTCCACGGTCACAAATATTGAAACACGAATCGAACATAAAGTTTCAATACAGGAGATTCGTCCGTAACTCAACAGATCCCTTTAAGAGAATCGTTTGGGCCGTCTTGGGTTGTTGTGATGCTGTCGATGAGCATACGGAGGTGGCCAAGACAGCGGATGATTATTTGTGGTTGAAATTGTCTCTCGTACGAGTTGATATGGAAAAAGAAGATCATATCGATTATAAAGAACTGCAAGTTGGTCTAATATATATTTTTTTTGTAGATCTAGATTACTTGTATTGCGTTTTTTTTTATTTCAGAAAACAATCATTGATGAGTATGGTGAAGCGCATTACGATGCTATGAACCAACCTCATCTGTATTTCCAAATGTTAGTGTTAACAGGGCAATTTGAAGCCGCTTTTGAGTTTTTATCACGCATTGATAGATATAGGGTTCATGGAGTGCATATGGCGATTGCTCTGAGTGAAATATATTTACTAGCTGAACCCAGTGATTGTGCTTCACCTTTATGTAAGTCGACAATTTCCTTTTCTAGATTTGTCCAAAATGCCTGAGAACATTTGTGAAATCAATGAGTGATGTTCATAATGTTATTGTTTGTGACTTATCAATTAATTTAACACTTTAATGATTAATTATATCTAACTCAAACGTAGACAAACGTGAACAAAAACTCGCTTTTCACGCGGCTCTTTATATGGTCAAATTTCGTTGAGAGTAAATTCAATTCTGGAATTCTCTGGAAGAAAGAATGGGAACAGTTTTAATCTCATAAGGAGCCAATCAGAGCGCGCATTTACAATTTAAACTAAGCTTTGTACAATTGCCACAAGATGCCGCGACGAAGTTTCCGGTGTGTTTCGCTGCGTCTGTGTGCCAGATTCTAGTCTGCTGCGATATTCGTTTTAGCCTTTCTCTCAAGCCCTCCCAGTCTGTCATGACTTCGAAGGGTTTGTTGCAGGAGAGTTTAGGAATCATTTAGTCGCAGCTCATATCTAACACGAGACTTTCAACAACCTTTGTTATTTTGGTATATCCTAGGTTATTCCCAGGCGGCTGTTTTTTCTCTTCTCATCCTCACTTCCCTTCGTCGTAAATCGATTTTAATTGTAGATATCTTACCTCTCTTTTATTATGTTTCTAGTGTGCGTCGACCCGGGTGATGCGAAACCCTTCCGACGGCTAAACATAGTCAGATTAATAATGATATACGTCAGGAAATTCGAACTTATATGCTTCGAGGAAACGTTGCACTATTTCTACCTCCTAAACAAATTCCGAGACGTCAACGGCAGAAACATGTACATGATTTGCGTGAGCGATCTCATACAAGAATCGAGAGAGTACGAGAGGTTCTTCGGAAAGATGCAACTAAACGGTGTTAGGACACGGGGTTTATTAGACGTGTTCCATAATCCCGACGTTACTCCGGAGAAGGTAGCAAATTTGGTCGCAGAGCAATTAGTGATTAAGGGAATGTTCGAGGATGCCATTGATTTATATGAAATAGCAAACGTAAGTTTCTTGTGTACATTCTAAAAGAGTTCGCAGCGATATTGATTTTAATACACTATCCCGTGGGACTCCAACTTTGGTAAAGTGACATTGTGAAATTAACTTTTGTTGTAAAAATTCTATCAGATATGTTTTAGTTAGTAAACAATATGGGGACTTTGTCAAATCGGAAAACAGATATTTCTGGTTTTATTTAATAGATTTCAAATAAAACGCACTTTTTTTTAGAATCAAGTCGAAGTATTAAGCCTGCTTTGCACTTTACTATCACAAGTCGTGCAATTACAGTCCCAGGACGGCTCTTTGCGAAACAGGATTCACTCGAGAGTACGAGAGTTGTACAACAGATATAATTCGGAGGGATTCAAATGTCCACCCAATATCGTGTCATCTTTCATCGCACTAAAAGATCTCTTGATCTTCTTCGATCAGTACCACGCAAAACAATACCCCGCAGCTTTGAAAACGTTGTACGATCTACAATTAGTGCCTTTATGTATCGAGGAATTGGACGAACGGGTCAGTAATTTTAAGAAATTGAATGTCGATGTGTGCAAAGTTCTCCCCGACGTCTTATTGGCTGCGATGAATATACTTTACGAACAGTACCAGAAGACCAAGGCGAATGAATTCATTCCGAATAGATTGCCAGATTTATCTGTCGATAGAGTAAATATTAAAACAAATTTTAGTAAAAAATAAAATTATTATTTTCTTTATTACAGCAACTCGGAGATATTCGTTCCCAAGCTAAAATATTAACTAATTTCACTGGAATGTTACCTTATCGTATGCCGGGAGATACTAACAGTCGCCTAGTTCAAATGGAGATATTAATGCATTAATTGTGTCGTAGTTTGTGAAAGATTTTTTATTCTGTTTTCCACTTAATTGTAATAATAAAAAAGTTTCTACAAAAACTAGCTAATTTATCATTATTACTTGTTGGGTCTTCACGTATCGCTGACAAGGACATATTTGGACACGCAGAAATCGTTTGAAAAATCAATCGTGTTACCTTCTTTCATCTAAAAAAAAAAGGTTCACTAAATTAGAGAAAGGAGAAAAACTTTGTTACTGTGTGAATTACAGTGGAGGAAAATAGAAATGAGGATAATTAATTTACTTATTTAGTCAAATAACATTAAATTAAACAATAATGGACCAAAAGTAGTAACACGAGCGCACCCTAAAAACTCTCAATACCATCAGATTCAGTATCATCTATATCTCTATTTTGCATTCCCTTCTCCAAATGTGAATTCAACTAATGGAATATATCACTACTTTACCTACTACCGAATTTTCTTTTGGCAATTCTATATAGATTTAATTTCATTAAATCCATATTGTAACAGAACTATATTTCCCCACTGCATATTGCCATATAAAAGAGATTAAACGTACCGCTTTATAATCTAAAAACTTCGTCTTGAACTGCAGAAAATCTGTGAACGATGATAAGAATTCAAACACCTCACAATCTAATTCGTTTGGCCTCTTTCTAAGAAGTAATTTGGAAACAAATCAATATCTACCTACCTCTATATCTGGTTACTTCTCAATACTGGACTTACTTTAATTCTTCCTCGAATTGCAACATATTAAAATCCTTCACTTTCTCGGACAGTTGTTGCTCTATATACTTCTCGATAGTCTTCTGATATTCCTTAAATATGTCCGTATATAATAATTTATTCTCCTCGCCCTCGTCGAATTCCTGCCAATGTTTCTCCATGAAATTTTTGTGCAACTCTAAGAATTTGTCGTCCATCAGGATGTCCTCGATGTGTCCTATTATGGAATGGAATTCCTTGTCGGCGTCATCTAAACTTAGATGGATAAAATTTATATCGTCTGCAATAGATAATGCGATGCTTAAGACGTATGTGGGTGCACGAGAGGTATAGACTTGCCACAGAATTCGTTCATGTTTGAAAATCGGTCTTTAGTTTGTAAACAAATATTTAAGATTTAGACATTTGATTCCAAATATTTATTTTAAAATGATAGGTTGCTATGGCAACGATTACGAAAATATAGCCCTTGTAACGAAACAGCCAACTTTTGACAGCAATGATGTTAAAATCTTCCCAAAATAATCAAACAGAACTTGACATTTAATGTCAAATCTAGTGACTTTTCGTCCACGAAGGATTTTCTCAATTATACCGTTGCCATCTGCCACACTTATTTCTAATGCGTAGGAATCGAAAAAAAATGGTTCTTTTCGGATTTTATTCGTTGATGAACGGAAAAGAATCATAAATGGGAATGGTTCGTCCTGGGAACCATTTAAATACTTTTAGTTCCCTTCATAAAATTCTGCTCGCGAACTAAATAGAATTAAATTCGATTCCCAAACGATTCAAATGCCAACGAATAAAATTTTTTTGATTCGCGAACCGAATTTTCTGTACCCTGGTCAAAAATCGGTTGTATAATTGCGAGGGATTACTTGTTCTAAATATACACAAGTAAAACGGGAGAATGGAATATTATATAAATTACAATTTATTTATCAGTAGAGGGGGTAATCAAGTAATCAATAAAGCCTGTTTATCACTCAAAAATTTCTAATTATTTATTTGTCCTCGATTTCAACGAGGTATAACTTTTTGACTTAAGCCTTTAAATCATTAAACCCATTTAGAAAAATAAGATAGAAAACCAACTTCCTCAGAAGACGGTGGTACGTATTTTATAATAAAAATTACTCGAAATTATTATACGTTTCAGACGAAATGATTAATTTCACTGAATTAGATGATATTGAAATAAAGGCGACCAGAAATGGGCAATTCCTAACTCAAATCCATGTGGCACCGTAAGTACGAAATTGATACGCTATCTTGAATTTATCCTGCTTTCTATAGTTATTTTTACAAGTACATCATCGGCATTAAGGGCTCCAAGAAGCGGGAGATCGAAACGGATACTGGTACACGCATAAAAATCCCGAAAATGGGAGAGATAGGTGACATTGTTATTATGGGCAGTTCAGAAAGAGATATACGCTCTGCCAAGAGTCGTATCAATTTGATTGTATCGGAAATGTGGGATAGACATCCAGTGACGCATTTCATATCAATTCCGATGTTGTCGGAACAAATTAAAAGTAGCTTTTTGCTGCTAAAGGTAGCCCAAGCAGCAAAATTCAAATTTGCCGCAACTATTTTTAGTAAGTTCAACATTAAAGCATGAAATTACCGACAATTTTGTATTACATCAATTGGTTGAAGTTACTAAAAATAATTGCGGCAAATTTGAATTTTGCTGCTTGGTAGTGTTTTTATATTCACTTTAGCCAAAATGGGTTTTAAGATTCATTTTGTTGTGTTGTATTTAAGTCAAAATTGTTGGACGGACCACCGATGCGTGGTATCGAAGAGAGTATATTTCAACCGGCGCAAAAATTGCATTTAACGATGGCTATTTTTGTTCTCCTAGAGGATTTTGAAGTTGAAAATGCTATAAAAATTTTGAAAGAATGTAAAAGTGACATTATTGAGTAAGTAATTAATACAAAAATTAACATTAACAAAGATTTTTTTTTACTTTTAGCCCATTATTTAGCAAGGCAGGGCCAATTAAGATTGTAATGCAAGGTATAGAAATTATGAATGACGATCCTACTTCAGTGGACGTATTGTACGGAAAAGTAAAATTGAATGTACCAAAATACAACACGTGTTTTCAAAAAATGGCTGATCAAATAGTAGAATATTTTGCGGGCAAAGGTTCGTGCTTATGACCTCAATTATAATGAAACAATTCTTATTTTTGTACATAACTGATTTACTTCTTGCTCTTAATAATTAAAGCATTACATTGAAATTATATAATAAATTTTTGCAATCTCATCATCCGTAAAAAAGGTTTTAAACATGAACTGCTGCAGATTATATATTGCTATATAAAAGATTATGACAAAATAAACCCTTATAATTACAGCCGAAAAAAAATAATTATAACTTTGCCCGCAGGAATCAAGCGCCGGATGTACGACAATGTAAAACTGCACGTAACCCTAATGAATTCTCGAAATCGAAAGAGAGAGAACGAAGCTACAAACCATAGGAGAAGGAGGGAATCGTTTGACGCATCTTTCATTTTGGATAAATACAGGAATTTCTACTTCGGTGAAGCTGAATTTACGACAGTACATTTATCAGTGCGGGGCACAAGGGGAGATGAACAATACTATGAGAGCGCAGCTGCTATTTCTGTTGTATAAAGATCTTACTGTTGATTTTAAATTTATGAATTCATTTCTCTTTTTTTTGTACTTGTATTCATGTCTAAATACATATAATACTTTTATGTTAGTAACTACAACTTATTAAAATATTATTTCTAAAATTCTACAACCTTAAATGGGATTACATTTCTGTAAATGAGATATTTTAATTTGTGGTCAATTATTTTAAAACGGGCACCAATTGCTTCAGTGTTACCAACAGTAGAGTAGAGTATGGTAATGGCGATGCAGCCAGATGTACCGCGACGCATCCAATGAAATGTGAATTAAAAGGTTTGGTTAACAAAATGTCTTTATATTTAAAATAAAGTAGAAGTGTGCGGCTCCGACTACAAATTTTTTGAATTAACCGCCTAGGTGTTAGAAAATGGCGTTCCTGGGGCCCGATTTTGGAACCTTGCAAACCTTTACTGTTACAATAAAATGTCAAAAACCATCTTTAATTTTTCTTTGTTACCAGACTGTGTATATGTATATCAAATCCGGTTACTTTAGCTCTGTTCCAATACCCAGTTTGCTGACGCTACGTGATGACGTAAACCAATTGGAGTTCTTGAGAACTGAAATATGCTTTCTGATTGGTTTACGTGATCACGAACCGTCAGCAAACTGCGTGTTGGAACAGAGCTTTTATGAATTGCCCCGGTAGATGGAATCAGACTGAATACGTAGTGCATTCTGGGTACTCTCACTCAGGGCTTTCGTTTTTAGGTTATGTTAGATATGGTTATGGTCACAGCTTCCTAATTTGATGTTAAAAATTTGTGATGGAACGTCTTGTCTTTAACATTTAAATCTTTCAACGTTAAATTTGATAAAAATGGATCTTATGTATTCAAAAAATCCGAACGTCTTCAACAATCCCGAAATCGTACGCATCGGAAATTGCCAATTTAGGCGATTTAGATCTGAAGAAAATAAGAAGATCGAAAGTCAACTGGGCCCTTACACAGAAAATGACGGTACGTATTGTATAAAATAAATAATTCGAAATTCATTTGTAACACCTTCGTTTCAGACGAGATGATTAATTGTGCTGAATTGGATGATGATATTGAAATTAAGGTAACCAAAAGTGGCCAATTCCTAACTCAACTCCATGTTGCACCGTAAGTATGAAATTGACACGCTATCTCGAATATGTTCCAATTTCTATAGTTATTTTTACAATGCTATCATCGGAATTAAGGGCTCCAAGAAGCGGGAGATCGAAACAGACACCGGTACACGTATAAAAATCCCAAAAAAGGGAGAAACAGGAGACATCGTCATTATGGGCAGTTCAGAAAGGGATATATGCTCTGCTAGGACCCGTATCAATTTGATCATATTGCAAATGCGGGATAGGCATCAAGTGACACATTTTGTATCGATTCCGGTGATGTCCGAACAAATTAAAAGTAACTTTTTGCAGTTCAAGGTAATTTTTTTAAAAATAATATTTGCTTTAGATTTACTTTGTTGTGTCGTATTTTAGTCAAAATTATTAGACGGACCACCGATGCGTGGGATCGAAGAGAGTATATTTCAATCGCCACAAAAATTACATTTGACAATAGCTACTTTCGTTCTGCTAGATGATTTCGAGGTCCAAAGTGCTATAAAGATTTTGAACGAATGTAAATCTGATATTATTGAGTAAGTAATAGATATTAAAGATTAACGTTAACAAAGAATTTTTTTTTTTTACTTTTAGCCCATTATTTAGAAAGGCGGGGCCAATTAAGATTATAATGCAAGGTATAGAAATTATGAACGATGATCCTACTGCAGTTGATGTATTATATGGAAAAGTTAAATTGAGTGTACCGAAATACAATACAAGTTTTCAGAAGATGGCAGATCAAATAGCAGAATATTTTGCTCGCAAAGGTTTGTGCTTATAACGCAAATTATAATGAAATACTCCATATTTTTGTGTATGATTGATTTACTTCTCGCTCTTAATAATTAAAGCATTACCTTGAAATTGTGTAACAAATTTTTGCAATCAAGTCACTTATAAAAAGAGTGTTCAAATATGAATTGCTGCTGGTTATATATTTTTCTTCTTTTCAAGTATTGCTATTTTTAAAAGATTATAAGATAAGCGCCGAACTAAAATAGTATCATCCCCAATTGCCACAAAATAAGAAACACAAAGTTATAAGACTTTCCTTGCAGGAATCATACGCCAGATGTACGACAATGTAAAATTACACGTAACTCTAATGAATTCTCGATATCGAAAGAGAGACAACGAAGCTGCAAGCGATAGGAGAAGCAGGGAATCGTTCGACGCGTCTTTCATCTTGGATAAATACAGGAATTTCCACTTCGGTGAAGCTGACTTTACTACAGTCCATTTATCAGTACGGTTCACAGTGGGAGATGAACAATACTATGAGAGTGCAGCTGCTGTTTCCGTTGTATAAAGATGTTACTGTTAATTCTCAATTTGTGAATTTATCTATTCTATTCGTTTCTAAATACATATAACACTTCTATGTTTGTAACTACAACTTATTAAGATAATGAATAAAATTAGTGTTGGACAACATTAAATGTGTTTACATTTCTGTAGATGACGTATTTTAAATTCTTTGAATTAGCCGCCCTCACTCTAGGTGGTTGGCGAAGGGTTGTACGTCATTTACTTGCTTTATTGCTATTGGCTAATACTTAAGGCAAAATTACACACGATGAAAAAAGCTCTATATGCAAACGAAATTTACGTTGGATAAAATGAAATAGTACTGATTGCTACGTTTCTTGTAATGTCAGTTGTCAAATTTCTTCGAAGTATCAACACAAATAGTAATTTGTAGAAACATCGTTCTACAATTATGATAATTGTAGCTATTTTAAAAAAAGAACTATTTAAGGTTATAATAGAACTGACATTTTACTTAAATTACACGCCATTATTTAAATATGTATTATACGGACGCCGATTGCAGCGCTAACTACTAAATTCTTAAAGGCAATGGACTTTAGTCAAAAATATTTTGTTAGCTTTGTTCGAACAGGCAGTTCGCGGACGGTTCCTGACCACGTGAACCAATCAGAAAACATATTAGTTTGGAGAACTGTAACCGCATTCGAATGGCGTGCAAGAACAAAGCTGTTATATTACAAACAATGTTTTATTCCCCTGCTTACTATCAGTATTTTTGAGATCATAATATTAGTTTTATTTAAGGAAACTTAAATAAAATTAATATTGAACTTCCCAAGCAGCAAAATTCAAATTTGCTGCAATTATTTTTAGTAACTTCAACTTAAAGACATTAAAATACCCATTAATATAGTACAAAATAGTAGGTAATTTCACGCTTTAATGTTGAAGTTACTAAAAATAATTGCGGCAAATTTGAATTTTGCTGCTTGGGTTGTGTAGCAAATATAAAATTAATATTTAGTTGGAATAACAAAGCATATAGTTATAACATTTGCTTCGTTGTTTCAACTATATATTTATTTGAAACAATATATTTAAGTATATTTAAACGTACATTTTGTTAACAAAATGTACGAGACAATTGTCTCAACCAAACGGATTTTTCAGTGTCACCAATTAAGAATATTAGCAGGCACTCACATGACTTTAATTGCTAATACTAGTGATTCATCTCCTAAAAATATACTTATAGCTTACTAACTTCAAATTTATACCGGGGTCTTTTTTCCCCGTTGTTGGACATATGTACATTTTTTTTGTGTTCATGAAGGAGTAAATTGTCAATGCGTTGGTGCCATGTTGGCAACCGGTTATACACCAGTAAAGGATTTACCTGTAACTTATTATTTTATAAATAATCAAGATCCTATGGAAAGAAAGAAAACAGTTCTTTATGTCAAATATATTTTTTAAATAATTTATTCATTCATTCATCAATCACAAATTAATTTATTGAAAAGTAGAAAATTTATTTAAATTATGAACAGGTAAACCCTTTGATAAAACAAAGTAGAAAAGGTAGCAATGGTAACATGGTACTAGAGGAATAATAGTTTAATACGGGTTACGGACGTTTTCGGTCAATTATCCTGACAAATTCCTCAAGATTCTACTATACTTTTGTAATAAGTTTTAACAGTTTCGTAGTAGATTTAAAAATTTCATAGTATACTGGATCGGATGAAAAAAAAATGTATGAATTATAGTAGATCCTTTAAAACAGATCTGTTTCCAACGTGAAACCACGAAATAGCACTAGCAACGCTGTCCAAGTTTCACGTTCGTCGCTAGGCAAACGTATAACTGGTTGCCTACTATATCGCCAATGCATTGAAAACTTACTTCTTAATGTTACATACGTTGCGTGTGTAAGGAAATAAAAAGATCCCGGTATATCCTATTCCGGACTTAATAAAGCAAAATGCATCATCAATCATTATACTTTACTGCCGCGTATATTAGTGGACATTTCATAGAACTTCATGGAGTATTTAAATCTTAGCCAATCGAAGTCAGCTGTTGAAAGTATAATTTTACCGCTTCGTTCATACATAGGTTTTTAACACTTACGTTAGAAGTTTTTCCATTCATTAAGAGTCCATTCAGTTTTCGGTAAATTCGTGTTAAAACTAATGGGTTTTACTGCATTGGCATTATTCAAATTATCTACCTAATTGCTTTTTGGCAGTTTAAAGCTGGGTGATTTTAAGTGTAATAATAGTATGATAATAGTAATGATTGAATGCACAATGAAAAACACGAGGAAAAGATTTAGTAAGTAATATTTATTAAAAATCCTGATATAATATTTATAACAATAAGTTTTTGCTAAATGGCACAAAAGCAGGTAAAAATATTGCAGGTTATAATAGGTTTTATACGATATGCGCATGTGTTGTATATTGCAGTGTACACACTCGAAGTGGAAATTACCTAAAGTTCTCGCAACAAAACAGCCGACTTTTGACAGCGATAATGTCAGAATCATACCAACAACCAAACACAGCTTCACAATCAGCAAACGCACAGTACTGCCAAATCTAGTGATATTTTGTTCGCGTAGGGATTCTTCAATTAGAGCGTTGCATAGATAAGGTAAATTGTCAGCACACTTATTTGACATTTGTCATTTTGACGTTCTATTTAGTGTTGATAATTTTCGTATTTTTTTAACCATACCTAACTATATATCTATCAAAATATATGATATGCTTTACAATGCGTGGCAACGATGTCATTAAACGACGAAATGTCAAAAGTCGGTTTAGTTGCGGGAAGTCGGGTCACTGTACGAAAAAAATATAAATAATATGGGTGCCCCATAAGATTGAAAACAGTATTAAATCAGAACTTAAAATGAAAAATGTGTGGTTAAGCGTGGACGAGTCCACTGATGGTCAAAGAAGGATTCTATTCTTAACGGAACCACTAAAACCGTCAGTTCTATTTTTACTAACTAGTAAAAGATTAAAAAAATGTACTGCCTAAGTAATTGCAAAGGAGGTGCCAAATAGAATGAAAAGAACTGTTGAAATTTACCTAATGCTGCAATTATTTAACAAATTTAACTAATCTCATACACTTTGTGCATCTGCACACGCCGCTTAAAATGTAAATATTTATTTACATTTATTACCTACCAAACGTCTTGCAATTCTCCGAAGCACCCGCTACTGGCCGAACGCTAGCAGTGCCAACTATATTTATATGTAAATAAATTGTCTTTTTTATAGTATCTTATATTTACCGCCTTAACCGACTATTTAACCTTGTTTTTATCATTTTACCGGTATATACATCAGGATTATAGTTTCAAGAGGTCAACGAGAGTTATCTCGAACGTTTTTATATATATCTTCTTTTATATTTCGCCAAGAATAAGCAAGGATGGATTCTGTCACAAGCAGGGAAAATTTCAGTGTTTGTTTGAACATTTTCATTTATTTTAATTATATTTGGGTGGCAGATATGATTTAAATCGTTTGAATAAAATCAGTGATTTTTATTTTTTTAAATCATGATTTATTTCTTGTAATAGTCTTTTATATTTTTTTATAATATGGACTCATACAATTAATTGTTACCAGAAAAAATAAAAAAAAGAAGATTACATTTTTTTATTTATTTACTAACAACACATTACTTAAGATACCTTGTAACTACAAAGAAAAAAGTGAATAAACATACGGAAACTAATAGAAAATATATCCTTCAGAAGTAGATTAACTAATTTAACAGAAGGATCCTATAGGACAGAAGGTATTATTATAATGTTTAAAAAGAAACACTAATTTCAATAACTTTTAAATCGGTCGACGAACCTTTAGATGTGTTTTTTTTCTGTTAATTAACTATCGTGGTATTGCATGTTTTAAGTTGTCTCATTAAAACACGTAAATGCATTACACGAATAACACTATCACTTAATTGGGTATTAATGCATTAAACAGATAACAATCAAGACACCCGAGGAAACTTGGTTTTATTTATGGCATTATACCCCACAATAAATGATATTATGTATTATTACACAAACTAACTTGTACGTGTATCATGTTCTTATCTCACTGTATAATTTAGAACTAGCCACCAAGCTATGAACACACATAAATACGGATATACATGAAGGCTGGCAGTCATTATTATTAGAACGCCACTGTTGTGTATATGTTATAGGTCACTAAAAATAAGATGTGCTTCTATTCGTGTTATCAAAATCAAGAGGCCTTGACTAATAATTCCAAGCAATTCTTCCGGAAAAAATAAAGCCATAATTTGGGAGATGTAACTCGATTATTGTGGTGTACCTTTTTCTTTTCTTATCAACACGCTAAACAGTGTTTTCGATTTGTGTATGTATATATTTTAATTTCAAAATATCAAAATGACGATCGTACAACAGAATCCCAACGTGGTCTATTATAAGGGCTACAAATACAATTCGATACAACATTTAAATAGTAAGTATTAATCCTTATAGGCATTTAATGTCCACATTATTTCATTTTGTGCATATAAAAAATTTACTGTTGTTATCTTGTAACAAATTCAAAAATTTTCTTTTCAAATTTCCCGCTTTAAGTGCTTAATAGTCATTGGTTATTATGATTTAAAAAAGAATTGCAATATTCAAACAATATAAACGTTTTAAATTTAATTTTATCAGCCTAAAATTATTTGGAGAGACCGGAATACAGAAATTCCGCTAAAAAATTTTTGTTAGTGTTATACTTCTACTGTGTACATTTAGTATTAACAAATCACATACTATTTTAAATATAACAAATGATATAATGTACAAACATATTTCTGGATTATTTATTTAATAATACTTGATGTTTTGTTTTATCCAAAATACATATTAACATTAAACAAATTAATAAAGTATTCAATTCTTAATTTAATAGTTATGTGACGACACCCAATGCGTTTATACATTTTTCATATTGTTATCTCCACATTTAATAAGAACTGGTTTACACAGACAGATAAATAGATGTAAGCATATTAGTGTCCCATCATTTGACCTTTCCTTTGCTCTATTCATGCTGCATTACAATCGTGATAAAGAATACTAAAATTCCTATTTAAATATTTTCATTTTGAATTAGTAAAGAGTATTATTCTATATTATGTACTTTTCAAATTTACATGGTTTTATTAACAATACAACGTGATCCGTCCACGTATGTACAATGTAAACATAAGCATTTTCAAACGCAAAAACACTTATCAAAACTATTAAAATCAAAAACCATGTTTGGAATTCTTGGTAACCTTTGGTTTACATCGTTTTTTCAAAGTTTTCTATATTTCATATGTATATAATTGCAGGAAAAAATGATTTTATAAAAGTAATCACATTTAGAACGAAGAAAGGGCTGTTTTTAAATTAAATCATATTTCCTGATTTTTTAAATTGAAAATTGTAGGAACAGCGACATCTATAGCATTAATATTGAAACTACCCGAACGTCAAGTGAAATTTTTGTTTTCGACGTTCAATCGGGCAGTGTTGTTGGTTTAGTGTGTGTTTTATCATTTAGATATTATTCTGATTTCCTTTTAAGATTAAAAATAGTAACGATTACGATCGATTTATGTATAATTTATTACAATCAGGCCGCACAGACACTTCTCTAATGTGTGTAAATCTTAAGGAGCTAAAAATATTCAATTCGAACAGCACCAGGTAGATAACCATCAAATACATTTAAGTGCATTATAAATTTACCTGATCATTAATTTTGTCGTAGAGATCGGAAAAATGCACGGTGTGAAACGAGTGGCGCTATTCTGCACGATGACGGCGATTCTACCTACGATCCTGATAATAACACCGTTATACCTGAGACACAGTGTATTTGCTGATGTTAACTTTTATGTAGCTGAATCTGATGTATTGGCGATTAAAGATGGGATCTCTTCTGTATTTTGCAACTCCCATACCTTGAGGATGAATACCAGTTTCAATGCCTTTCAATTAAATAATCAACCAACAATCGGTAAAAAGCGCAAACATATCCGACTGAAAAAATCTATGTCTCTACCTGACGATACTTTAGAATACTGGGGCTTTTATCTGCTGAAGGGAGCGTCTGTATTCCTAAAAGTGTGCTCGAGATATGAGGGGTCGAGAATTTTGGTAGTACGTGGTGAAAGGAATTTGAGAACTTGTGGATTGTTGGAGCACAACTATAAAAAATTCGGTGCACAGATGGATGTCGATTATAAAAGGGTTAAAGTGACTTTCGAGACGAGGGCACAAGAAATTGACGATACAACCACTCGAATTAATGTAGACACAAGCCCTGATCCAAATACAGCTGCCGAAGATATGAGCGACGTTCAAAATGATGATTTAATAAGTGATTTTCATAAATTAAAATTGGGTGGATTTCAAAATGAAGTTAAGAATAATACTATGCATAATCGTAGACACGCTAGACGGAAATTTTTGGAGAAACAGAAAGAATTATATAAACTACAAGAATCTCTTAATTCTGATGAGGAAATCGACATGCACGTGAATCGGGAAAAACGCGATATCGGTTTGTTACTAGACGGTGGCATAGAACACGGTGGTACTGCTTTAAATTACACGCCAAACACCTCAGACGAAAGCAGCACGTCCAGCTTCGAAAACGGCCTTTTAACGTGCTACGATGGTTCGATTCTTCTACAACAAGAATTCCAACCTAGTCATTTATGTGAAAACGTTCATTATTTAGAGAAAAGCGAACATATGGAAACCGTACACGAGGTAGCATCGGACGGCTACTATTACTATATCTTTTATTCTGATAACGACTTTGTAAGCAACGATATCCATGCGGTATTCGATATTTATAAGCCCTCATATCAATTTAACAACATATCGCAGAACGTGAAGTGCTTAAATACGACTGAATGTTCATTTTCTATACCCTTTTGGTCTGACCGATCTGCGATTGTCGAAGTGCCCACTCGTGACGGTATCGAGCACGAAGAAGATGATATTACACTGTTAACAAGTACCTGTCACCCTAGGATGTCGGTTTATATGATATTCCCGATATCTGTAATGTTTTTAATCCTCGGTTGTGCTTTCCTCTGAGATTTTAATTTGTGATTTTTATATTCATTACCTATTTGTTAATTATAGTAATCATATGTTATAGAGTACATATTTTTAACAATTGTTATCGTTGAGTGTGATATAACGATTCATTGTTGGATTTTAAAATAAAAAAATAGAGAATTGACCATAAATATAACATATATTGGATATTATTTATAATTTTGTTTTACATTACAAATTCTATTTTCTCGTTAAGTGTTTAAATGCAGAGATATAAATTGTAAATTCAACAGCTTGACTACTCATATTGTTTGAGAGCAGAAAAATATATGGAGTGCCTTATAAGAAAAAGACAGGGACTGGTCTTTTTCTTATTTAATTTTCCGGTTCAATTATTAAAATCGGCCTATAAATAAAGGCGCTACGGACTCGTCTTTTTTTATAAGACACTCGGTATAAGCAACCTTTATAAGACTTACATGTAAATCAACTTGTAAGTAAATATTTTAACTTTTTATTGTTCTACATCACAAATCCATGTAAATATTTCGTTAAAATTTACATATTTCTCGCCTTCTCAAAAATAGTCCTTAGTAACTAACAGCAAGTAAATTTTACACCATCTATATCGAAAATCGTTTAATTTTTATTTCATTTGGCATCGTGCCTAAATTATCCACTTGCACAGTGCATTCTATATTTTATACATATATTTTATTGCATATCATACATCCTCAATCTTATGTATACATTCCAAAGTGTTTTATATTAAAATTACTTGTATTACTTCCTGATCAAATTGTATTATTAAACTGTATATAAACTATATTATATGGCAAAATGTTGTTGATAAATAAACATGTAGAGTTGTGACAATTATTTTAATATCTGGATTTTATACGATGTTGTGATCTATCTCTTGATTTCAAAAATATAGTTTATTGTCTGTTATAAATGCTATTTTCTTTTTGAATTATAAGTATTTTTTACATATAGTGCCAGTGTTTTATTTTAAAGTAACCGCATAAAATAAATGTTAATAAAATTATGCACTCACCTATGCCTGTCTTCATCTGGTACAGCGATGAAGAATTTTAAATCTTTAATGTTATAACATCTTTCAAATCACGCAGTTTTTATCATTGCACTATGTAGTTAATAACAGATATTAGATATGATTCAACAGATTAACAGTACCATCACCGTTTGATTCAATTTTAATTGAATTATATTGTGTGGGTTCAAATAAAAATTTAAAACTGCTCATCTCAGATTTTAGTTATATTCACAGGGATATTTCTTTTCTAACGTTCGTGAATTTAGTAGCTTAAAATTTTTGATAGTAAAAATAAAAATACTCTCACCACCTTGATGAGTTAAGAACTGCAAATATGTATTTCGGCAAGTAAGTTGCCATCATCAGCAGAATCTCTGAAGAAATATAATATTAGAGGCAGGAATTTGGGAGATATGTACCACACAGAACACCAATTGAATAATAGATTACAAGCGGGAAATTAGTGTTATTCAAGTGGTGTTCTGCGTGGTGTATATTACCCAGAGCGCTGCCTCTAACGTTATTTTCCATCAGAGATTCTGCTGAGGATGGCAACTTACTTGCTGAAATACGTGTCTGGAGTTCTTTACTCATCGATGTGGTAAGGGTATTTTTATTTTTACTATTTTAGGCCACCGTATCCTATTCTTTACACTAAGATTTTTGAAGTAGTAAAGAGATTTAAAGGAATTTTGATTTAAGTTCAAAATTTTTATGTACAGGTGAAATTCCAGAATAATGAACTCAATTTGGATCATATCAGTGGAAAGAACCAGAGATTTGCTAACAAAACTCCTATTACAAGGTGTTAGATTTAATTTTCTATGTGATAAGATTGGAGTTGGGATTGACATAAATGTATAATCGTGAAGTTAATTTTTTTTCTGGAGGAAATCTTGTATAATATATAAGCAAAAGAAGTATGTTATGTCAATATGTCCGAATATGATGTCGCACATTTTATCGTAGTTAATAAATAATAGATATACATCGAATTACAACACTTTATACCGTTGATTTTTTATGCCACTTTATTTCTAAAATTTCATTCAAATATTAAAACTTTTAAACAATCTATAGTTCATACAAAATTGCCAGTATAAGCCTAAGTTTAAAATTCTCCTTCGCCTTTTTTTTGATACAATGACAAATTCGTTTTAACTTTTATTTTTTCGAAATTTGATCAGCCTGTTTAGAGATTAAAAACGTATAACGAATGTCACTTATCGCATGCCGAAAAAAAAGAATTTATTTGAAATTCTATTCGCCAAATTCATGTGTCAAACGAGACATTTACTTTCATAATTTAAACCTTCGCGGCTTAAAATACGTTTGAAACGATTTCCGGGCAAGGTCTCCCTGTCTCAATTTCTTCCGCAGCGTGATATTTAACTGTACTTATCGACCTCGTACGAGCCTTTTGGGGATATATTTGGATAAAAGCGCTTATTATACATAATATAGTGCGTACGGTAGCACTTCGCGTGGCGACCAGATCTATTATCGCCTAATAAAATCCACCGTTTAGTCTGTCGCGGTACACCATCTTGGCGTAGGAACATCTCAGCTTGCGGCGAGTAGTAGAAGTCTTTTCCGTTTTAACAAACGTAAGTGGAACATGTCGTATTCGTCTGAAAGAAGGTAAGTTGTGTTTTTTTTCCGTTATTTACGCTTATATAGTTTTAATTCGGTTTCGTTGCGGTGGATAGAAACACGTAGATTTGCTTTATAAATGGTATTCGTTCATCAAATATGTACTTTGCATTCTCTATAGCGGTGTTTCGGCGAGGTTTGTATGTCCCAATGCCAACATGGCGTGTGCATTAGTGTTCCCTATTTTTATAAATGTGAGAATGTCGTGAACGGTGATGTGCGAAATGAATTTGCGGTAGCAACGTTAAAAATAGAATAGAATAGACTGTTTTGTGTTTGAGAAGTTTGGCGGGTAAATTCATAACATTTTCATTACAGAACCTATGAAGATTCACCCACGTGAATATAAGATTTACTTATGTAATTTTAATGTATTAAGATCTATTTTTGCCTTAATTAATTTTCGGTATTGTTGTCGGGTTTTAGTATAAGAAGGGTATGTTTTTTATTGTTGTCTTCTACATATGTTTGTGATGACTCATGATTTGGCTTTTTAATTCCTGGTAATTTTTTTTGCAAGAACGTTTTAATGGTACTCTTTTTGTAGGAACGAAGAATGGAGTGGGGATAAAGGTGATCCGGAGAAGAATAATCCAAATTATGATGGCCCACCTGGTATGGATCCCGATGGTATCATCGAATCCAACTGGGAGGAGGTCGTTGACAATTTCGACGATATGAATCTGAAAGAAGAACTGCTCCGTGGTATCTATGCTTATGGTTTTGAGAAACCCTCTGCTATCCAACAGAGAGCGATTATACCTTGTGTGAAAGGACGCGATGTCATCGCTCAGGCACAATCGGGGACTGGTAAAACAGCAACTTTCTCCATCGCCATTCTTCAGCAGATTGACACCACCGTGAAGGAATGCCAAGCGTTAATTTTAGCGCCGACGAGAGAGTTGGCTCAGCAAATACAGAAAGTGGTTATCGCCCTGGGTGATTTTATGTCCGCGTTGTGTCACGCCTGCATTGGTGGTACTAACGTTCGCGAAGATATTAGAAAATTAGATACGGGAGTTCATGTGGTCGTGGGGACACCCGGGCGCGTCTACGATATGATTAATAGAGGATCATTGCGAACAAAATACATAAAAATATTCGTATTAGATGAGGCGGACGAGATGTTATCCAGGGGCTTCAAGGATCAGATCCATGACGTATTTAAAATGTTAGTGTCCGATGTACAGGTTATATTATTGTCGGCCACGATGCCTGCAGATGTTCTAGACGTGACGACGATGTTTATGCGCGAGCCGATCCGTATCTTAGTTAAGAAGGAGGAACTGACGCTGGAGGGTATAAAGCAGTTCTTCGTATATGTCGAAAAGGAAGATTGGAAGCTGGAGACGCTCTGTGATCTGTACGATACGCTTTCGATCACGCAGGCCGTGATATTCTGCAATACGAGACGCAAGGTCGATTGGTTGACACAGAGCATGCACGGCAGGGACTTTACCGTCTCCGCTATGCACGGTGATATGGAGCAGAGGGAGCGTGATGTTATCATGAGGCAATTCCGTACCGGCTCTTCTAGGGTATTGATTACGACGGATCTCCTCGCTAGGGGTATCGATGTACAGCAAGTTTCTCTAGTTATTAACTACGATTTACCTTCAAATAGAGAAAACTATATTCACAGGTATGTTATTCATATGTATTTTTCTATCATTCATATATTAACGCGTTTGATTTAATAATAGTCGTGTAATCAA
This sequence comes from Osmoderma eremita, assembly GCA_031763485.1. Lineage (NCBI taxonomy): Eukaryota > Metazoa > Arthropoda > Insecta > Coleoptera > Scarabaeidae > Osmoderma > Osmoderma eremita. Next base: position 742,983 of record JARFOC010000636.1, read on the forward strand.
TCTTTAACTTTTACTATCCTTATTCATTCTTTTATTTTTCATTGTTAATATTCCATTTATTCTGTTTTATCACCTTTTAATGTCCCTAATTTTTCTTCTGCATCTTCTAATGCAATTTGTTAATCATAGTATTTATTTGCATATCAAATAAAAGTGCCGGTTTAAATGATTAATTTATTGCTTCTTTCGTGGTTTAGCTTTGTTTTAGAAAAACATGAGGATTGTAAAATAAATTTCATTTGAAGCGTGCCCCAATATGTAATTTATTAAAACAATATGTATTTACTAAATTTTCTTTTTCTTCTGGGTTTAAGGGTCGTGGTCCATTGAAATTTCTTCCAAACATTTCATTTGCAACTGTGGAAAACATCTTCACTGGCGAGAAATTATTCAATATGAAGTTTTCTCAACAAATGATTCTTAGAACAAACGTCTTGTCACTAAGTTGACATTCAACAAATAATATTTTGGTAGATAGTCTGATATTCGAGCAAAAAACCAAAATCCAAACCCACACAGTGCTTTATTTATCTTCCAACCCTCCATTCGAATCTGCCACCATGATAACACCAACGCAAAACTGGACACCGAACTTTGTTTATTGTATGGTTCTCCTCTTTTCTATTGAAATTGTTAGAGTTCTTGTAAATTTCAATTGCTTCCCTATTAAGATGGATATGATAATGTGAAGCAGTGAGAAGAACTTCAGTGTTTTCAAAACAAATGATGTGATTTCGCTGTGTTTTGTAGTGCCAATGTATACTGCACCACAATAACACGTTATCCGGGATGGAAATCACATCATCTGTCCACTGCTTCACATTATCACATGACTTTATAGAGGTTTTTTCTAAGTATCATTTGTCGAGATAATTTCATATTGAATAATTTCTCGCCACTGAAGATGTTTGCCGAAGTTGCAAATGAAACATTTGGAAGAAATTTCAATGGACCACGACCTTTAAGCCCGGAAGAAAACAGAAATTTATTAAGTTCTTTATATTTCCTTGTTCTGCTTAGATATGTATATCTTTTATTACTCCTCGTGTTCGTCTTCTGCCTTATTCGCTTTGATTTTGTTTAAATCCCTTGGGTTTAATTTTCTTATTTTATGTATCCTTGTATATTTTGTGAAATGGGTTACTTGCTCAAGTATTAAGCTATTTATTGTTTCTCCTTTCTGTTTATCCTTCTTCTTGCGATGTTATCCAAGGTCGTCGGTCGGTCTTGTTCTGATTGATTCATCATCTTTCGCCCCTCGATGGTCGTCCATTTTGCTCCCGTGATCCCTGAAGCAACAGCTTCTAGATCTGACAAGATCCATCAGTTATTCGCGTATTAAAACAACTTTCCTTCATTGTTTCCAATGTTTTTATTTCGCTAACTTTCATTAGGCCTTTTGTTTTCGACTTCCCGGCTCAAATGTCCCCTTCATATATTAGTTCTGATATTCTCGCATAAATTCGTTTAAAAAAATATAGATAATTTATTTTACTAAGAAGCTTATCTTCAAGTTTGTACATTGGCATATCAGATTTGAAATGATTCAATTCATAATGCCTCTTTCTTGGTAATTTTTGAGATTCTCATCTCGATAGTTATATAACCCCCCTAATTTCGTATTCCTATTTTTGCCATAAAATTGGGAAAATCCCCGCATATACTCACGTATCTGTTATTCGAGGAATTCGTGCGACGCAGAGCATAAAATTTTCCATAGATATCAATGAGAAGTAACTGTTTGGACTGAAGGTCGCGACCTCACCTTCTGAATGATTCAAGAGGTACAATCGGGAAATAATTAGTGTGGTAACGTTTTTCTTATACCTTACGTATTTTTATAACCGAAATGTCTTCATTTCAATGGTGAAATATGACAGAATATGGTATTAAAAGTTTATCATATCATAAATTCTGCTATGACCATAGCAGACAGTTTGGTTATTGTTCATATATTTTATCTTTATTTGTAGGGTGATACAAGTAATTAAATAAAATAATTTTTTTTAAATAAACGTTTATGGGTGGGTCTTGGTCGCTTAAGTGTCGATTCTAATTGTGAAAATCTAAAGTTTAAATTATTAAGCAATGGCGTTCGCAAAAGGTTAGTTATTTGACAGTAAAGTTTCAGAAAATTAAATTTAAAATGTTTTTTTTTTATTTATTTGGAAAATTATACATTATATAATACAAGTGGCTCGGCTATACTACCTTGGGGGACTCCCGATTTCTTAGATGCAGTACGTTGCACCCTTAATATCGTCTACTCTGTTTACCGTCTATCTGCTAGGTATGACCTAAACCATCCCAAAGACATACTCAAGTTATTCAATCAGTATTGTGTGTGACACAGTATCAAAAGCTTTAAAAAGGTCTAAAATCAGACTATAAACTAGGTTATTTTCCTTAAAGTTAGCCAATATCCATTAATGAGATTATGCCCGCTGAAAAAATCTTGCTCAGCAACCACAGCCCCAAAGACTTTCGTAAATGTTGTTAATAGGCTAATGGGCGTATAATTTTCGAGTTTGCTGTGGTGTGTCCGTTGTTTGTAAGTTGATACGGCAAATGCATTTTTTGTCAAAGTGTGAAACTGTCCTCTTATCGAACAAATGTTGCAACTATATGGCATAGTGGCTCCGCAATTATATGAAAGCAGCGCTCTACACTGTAAGAAATTTTCGGGAAATTTTACACTAAGAATAGGAGGCAAATTTGTTACCTCCTATTTTTGGTGTAAATTTACTTTGTGTGTGAAAATTACCACATCAAATTAAAATTACCTGCCACTTTAAAATTCTGTTTTATTAGGTATTTATCTCAGTGGATTTTTTTTTACCTAATTTTACACTGTAGGGTAATCCGACCTGTATTTCATTGACAACTAGCACTTAATTTTTCAATTTTTGAAACTGAAAAAATAGCTCCAACAATTTAGACATACACTACATGTAGCTACAAGTGCTGCACTTTGGTATCTCTACTTTCAGTCAAATAACATAAGTACTTTTGACTACTTTAACATTTTGCTTTAGGGGATTAACTTCGTTTGTGAATTAGGTAAAGACAAAACGATAGTATGCAAGTTGTTTTTTGATATTCTTGATTCCCCGTTCTCAATCATTTCTTTCGTGCACCATTCTTTTCTGCTATATTATCTCCTTACATGCTTTACTCCACCATCTATTCCTTATTCTAGTAGGCTCACTACCCAGGTGTTGCTCAGCTGCATCCATCAAACAATTTTGTAATCCTTTCCAGTCTGGTTCTATATCTGTTTGTCTATCCATTTGCTGTATAGCAGACTCCAGGCACAGTTTCTGCTCGTCTCAGTCTCTATTATATACACTAAAAGGCATCAATGAGGCGTGCGCAAAAGGTGCGATTAATTATCTTTTCTACTTGCCATCGCGTCAGCTCTGTTCTTATATTTTTTTTATCTTCGCCGTCTTCTGTTTTCGCAGTGCCGTTACCATCTAATGATCCGTATTGGTGCTGAAGATTATCGTCACCAACCATACATAAGTCCAGCTAATTTTTCAGAATTGTCAAATGGACGTCGTACACGGATCATCCTTGACGTCACGACCAATAGAATCGCGTTTATGACCGCTTGGTATAATTTGAATTTTCTCGCATCTTCAATTCTTCATTATGACTGTTTTGGATGAAAAAACAGTAGTTTTTTCGCTGATACATGTTTTATTACAATATACACTTATGATTTGTAGTCACATTTTCCAATTTAATTTTTTTTCAAGCTTCCTATTCTCCGAGTATTTGTAACTTTGTAATTGATAACGATGTCTGTCTCACTTTTTTTCCCATTCCACAGGATCGGCAGGGGTGGACGTTTCGGCCGTAAGGGTGTGGCGATCAATTTCGTCACGGAAGACGATAAGCGTACGCTCAAAGACATCGAGCAGTTTTACAACACTCACATAGACGAAATGCCCATGAACGTGGCCGACCTGATCTAATTCCGCTCGATTGCTGTACGCCGCCTGACGTTGCCTAGAGAGTTTCTTATATATGGTGTGAGTATTTGTTCGCCCCGGGATCTCGTGCGTCTAATCTGCGACTCATGTGTGAACAAAAGAAATATATATATTAAAACGTATATATATATATATATATATATTGTGCGCCATTACGTCTCTTTAGGTCAGCGCCGAGCGCGTCTATCGGCTGCTGCCTGCAATTATTATTAAACATAAAAGAAAAACTATTAAAAGTGTGTCTGTTTAAAAAAGAAATATTTATCGTTTAGTTTTTTGCTCTTTATTTTCTTTTGGTTTTCCATTTTTTCGCTCCTAAGTTTTTTCAATTATAATTAAAATTACTATTATCATTATTGTATTGTAATAGGTTAGTTTGTACAACTATTTATAGTGTAATTTCATATACATACCTACGACTATTACCATATATAATACCTGCATGTATACAGATTAATATTTAAAAAAGCGATTTTTGACGATTTTGAACGGGTATGGTGTACCACTATTGCTACTGCATGCAGGGTGTCAAAGTGTACCAGCCCCGGCAGCCGGGGAGCGGTATTTTAGTTACCGCCCCCTCCAAGCAGCATTTCCGTCTCCGCAAGGGTCTAGTGGGATTATGGAAAGGTTTTTTTATATACAAAAGATGTAGGCGAAGATATTCGACGACCATAGAATTTAATAAATAAACAGATAATTTTTTTCAGTGTCGTCTCGTTGATCAATCGAAATCTTTTCTCTCTCTCTTTTCATTTTTCCCCCTTTTTTGTATCGATTCTTTACTGGTATAATTGATTAATTAAAATCTACAATGGATAAAATAAATAAAAGTGGTGATCTAATTTAATATTTTTTTGTGTGGTTTTTATTTTTTTGGCTATTATTACTTTTACTATTATTATATTTATATAATTATTTATGATTTAATTTAGGTCCAAAACGTTAGTCAAAGTTTTTGTTTTCTATTTTTTCAAATTTCAACTACCGAACACCTTCCACGAACCGAGACCCTGTGAGACGCCCCGCCCCTTTGCTGCGTGAAATGTCAAAATTCTGATTGTGTTTTTCATTTCAGGCAGCAGCGGTCAACAAAAAAAAATTTGGGAATAAAGATCAAAATTTCCATTTTAAACCGTCTATCAGTGGTTTTGCTTCCTCATACTTTATTTTTAATAATTATTTATATACGATTTAAGGAAAAGTATTTGAAATAAAAAAAAGAAAAATACCGAAACGTATATTACAACAAAGTAACGGACTAGACGTAACTTGACTTTATACAATGCGGTCGTAAATTCTGTCCTTCTCCCCACTATCCCCCTCCTCCCCCCCTCACTTTTCCCGCATAATTTTTGAAAGGCAGGAGATACAGAAACTAAACAAGAACGAGGTGAAATTAGAGCGCAAATTATATTTTGGTTATAGCGACGTACACTTTACTCGTATTGTAAGGTAGAGGACGTTGCGTTACCACCGAATAGACCTTTCTCAATTTACGTGGACTGGGTGCGCAACGTGTTTTGAATCAGGCAAAACGGTTGTCAGCCCTGTTTACCGAATTGTTTAACTAACACAAGTGCCACTTCGAGTAAATAAAATCCTTTAAATGAAGGATAAAACAGTGAACTGCTGTTAGATGAAGATGTCACTGTGGACAAAAACCCATACCCCCCCGCTGGCGAGTGTACCGCCTTTTTCTGCCTTTCAGTAATTCCAATTAATAGGCAAAAATTCTACAGGGGGCAACTCATCGACATTTAAATACTACTATGTATTGTTCAAAAATACTCGCAATCTTGAAAAGATACTCCCGACTGGCCGGGAAGGCAAGGTTTTGAGATTTTATACGTACGCGCGCGCCCTTTGGATGCCTTTTAGTATATACGCCACATATGTGACGTCACCATATGTGGTTCGTGAATACATCCGTCGCTTCTTTTAACTCGCACTTTAGTCTGAAGTATTAGTTTCGTTTGTTAGATATTATTTTAAAACGAACATTCCGAAACAACCACTGCTATAGAGATTCGCACCCAGATGTTTGTGTGTCTTACAATAATGTTTTTGCTCTTATTGACAATTTAGTAGGCGCAAATTACGTTATTTCGTCAAAGTAAACCTACCTGTTGATCTTACAATTATATATATATATTTTTGACGTGGAAAAAGGTATATTTAATAAAGCTATATTTGCACGGAGTGAAATCGTTTCGGGGAATAGCAAACATTCATTTTGCTAGTAAGTCCGCGTCACTTGAAAACTGAAATGTGTTTACTCTCCGGCCATTTTTGCAATTTGCGGTAACAACCGGGAACACAACAATGACACGACACATATAAACCATTGTAACAGATAAGATTACCTACACAAAGAGTAGCACTTGAAAACACTAATCCCGTATTTATTCTAATTGCACTTCCAATAACCGCCGAAATTCTAATAGACGCCGCAAGAACATAATGGCGAATAGAATAAACGCCGCACCTCTTTTTAATGCCGCAAAGATAGATGCCCTAAATGATTAACCGCCGGGGCGTTTATTAGAATAAATACGGTAATTAAAATTAAATAAGAACAAACACGTGCGTGCAAATTCGTCAAACATTATACGTCGCCGGCTAAAATCAAAGTACTAAACCGCAACTTCTTACGTAAGAGAAGAGGCTCCGGCCTTGTTATTTCGGTGGTAACCATTAAAATAATGTTTTTTAATGGAAAGTAAGTTCATATACAACCTCGTTTGGATGATATTTTTATTACTTATACCTCAACGCAAACAATTTTACGATGTCACTAAAGTGGTTTTAGTGACATACCCGACATAACTGATTGAGGTACGTTACATTTCTGATAACCCTAGTCATTTATTATTTTTTGTTTATATCTTTTTTAAAATTTTATGTCCATTCGTTACTAAAACAAATGCTTCTGCAATAATCACCTTGTTTTGGTTTTATTTCTGTGTCTTATTCCTTTCAAAGGTAATGGGAAGAGATAGGAGGGAGTGGGTGACACAATTTAGGACCGCACTATATTATATACAGGGTTTTTTCTTCATAATCGAATTAACGTAACTCCCTTTACGTACGCATCTTGTATTACGGTAATACTTAAAAGACGAGATCCCTCAATGATCATAAGAACGAAATGAAACTTTAAAATAAACGTATATAGTTCGCCCTATGAAACAACCGACTTTTGACAGCGATAATGTTAAAATCATACCAACACAACGAAACAACTTCACATTTAGCAAATGCATAGCAATGTCAAGTCTACTGACATTTTGTCTGCGTAAGATTTCTACCATTAGAGCGTTGTCAGTTGCACAGATAAGGTAACTTGTCAACGCACTTACTTGACATCTGTCATTTTGACGTATTTAGTTTTCGTGGTTTTTTTTACCACAACCTCTCTATATATCTGTCAAACCGTATGATAGACTTTATAATGCGTGGCAATCGTGTCATGAAAAGGCGAAATGTCAAAAGTCGGTTTAACTCGATCCTGCAAAATAACTCCTAATAACACGTGGTTACCTCGACACCCAAATTGCCACTTTTCCCGTTTAAGAATTACTTTTATTTCAACCTTTTCGGCTCCACCAACCTAATTTCATTTTTCTCCCCCAAAATAACATAACTAACAGATAGTTAAAATTTTCTCATATTGAACATTTTTAGTATAAATAATAGCCCACCCTAAGTGAAATGAAAACTATTTATTTCGTTGTCAACGTTTGTATTTATGCAATCCCGATTACGTTTGTCACGTGTGTTGTATTATTAAGTAAAAACCCTATATATTATAGTGTGATGAGTCCGATTTAAAATATTTTCTCATCCCTTTCTTTCCCTCAAACGCAGGCTTGGGCAATTTTTTTTATCGTATAGCATTTTGAAGTTGGAATTGATCATTAATTGATCGCAAAATTTTGAAATTATTTTAATAACCCGCGATAACTGAAAATTTCTTTGCAGAATTTGGTATAGATAGCTCTCGCAACGAAACAGCTGACTTTTGACAGCGATAACGTTAAAATCATACCAACACAACTGCAAATTCAGCAAATTGACAGTAGTGTCAAATCTGGTGACATTTCGACAATGTCAAAAGTCGGTTGTTTAATTGCAAGAGCTATAATTCCATTATTACCGGGTGATGAATCGAATTCATCATTAGAGTAAGCCATGAATATTACCACTTGGTTGGTAACACATATTTTTATAACTGTCAATGAAGTGTCGCATCAAATTATGATCGCATCTGTAAGAGTCAATATGTTGAAACTTTCCTTACTGAAGGTTAGTTGTCTCATTAGTTGATTAAAATCAAGCACTTTTTACAAAGTATTTTAAAACCACATAACCTAAAATTGTTATTTGTCCCGTTGTGATACAATGACATTACTAATTAAGCAGTGTGATAAACTTGGTGGTAAAACACAAAGCCTACTCCAATTATGAATTCAATTGATCGCACGGAATTACAAACAATAAGTTTTACTCGTCATTGGATTCTTGTAAAAATATTCAGTAGATGAGGGAATCCCAGAAGTTTGCCCGACCCCATTCTAATCACAAATCTTTCCCAATCACCAATCAATTGTTTAATTAAAAGTTCTTTTTTAAATCGGAGTTTTGTTCAGTTTTTATAGAAGTTTTACTTTTATTTTTGGACAACCTTTACAACGCCTTGCTTATCAATAAATTATTTTATTATAAGTAATATTTTTACAACGACTGTCTTTATCCAAGTACAACTGGTTCTAATTTACGAAATATTTCCTTTATTTGTAGGAAAAAGAATTTTATTATTAAGAAAGAGAAAATAAGGTTGTAAGTACAAATGAGATAAATTTGACAAGTTAGAAAGGAAAAAAAAGTAAGAGCAGGTAAGTAAACATGCTTTAGAAATTTGAGATAACTACAATTTTTGGGAATCATAAACCTTTTAAAATAAAAAATACCGTGCGAGCATTAAATCTCATCCGTCAATTTTTTGTTTTAAGGTTAATTTTGTTTGCAGTATGGATTGGCAATAATAATGCCATTAGAGGCACATTCGGGTTAGTAACGCAAGCAGGGTGACCAACTGAAGTTTGCCAGCTTTTCGGTCATGTAGGCAGCGGATTTACAAATCCGCTCTGTATATAAATTTACAGGCTAATTTTACATTATAGTATTTTTGATTGGTATTTTGAATGTTATACTTATTTAAATTATACACCTTGTATATTTTTACATTTTCAATTGTTCTACATAACACGATTTCAACAAACGAACACTTCCGGTCTAGATTATTTACTTCCTGATAATTGGATTTTTAGCTACCATAGTTGTTCACAATATAAATCAGTTATATAATTTGAAAACTAAGCTTTTTCAGAATTTCTGGTTTAAAACCTCAAAAATATTGATAACTGATTTGCTAGCGAAAGATTAATAAACCAGGCAATTGTCTTCGCGTACATGTTGTGAGGGTTGCCTAATCTCAAATCAAAAGTGCGCTAAAAAAGAAAATTTTTAAGTTAACCAAATCTGGAGCCTTACATCACGATAGTCACTTGTAATTCGTCCGATAATTAAAATATTCAGTCAAATGTTTTTCGCACCACTATTTTCTTTAAGTAATAAATAAAACCAACGATGATTGTCACGTCTGAAGTTGCAGTAAATTAACGAGAAAAAGACAAACAAATATATATATAACAGGTAAGACAATGTTTCTGCAAACTTGAGACATGACAATCATTTTTGCTCGCCCAGTATATAGCATTCATTTATTAGGAAAATTCTTTATCACAACCATGCTTTTTCTTTGTTGTCGCAACTATCTTAATGTTGTATTTATAAAATTGTCTTAATAAAACCAGAACCTTAAAAAGCACAAATAAAATATTATCTGCAATACCTATCGAATTAATTAAATATGCATTAGTTTATCTGTTCTTAAAAGTAAATTTAAATACTATATTATTAGTCATTAGTCTCATTAGTTTACCATTTCGAGCTATACAATACGTGCCTGACGTGCCTTATGTTCCCGATTCTTATCGTTTGCATATGGTTTAGATGTTTATGAGTCATTATAATTTTTAATACACAAACACTTCATAGTTATATATACATGTTCATAGTACAGAGATATAATTTAATTTTCCCTCTTACTTCATGGCGGTTAAAATTTGAATTTGCCGGATTTCTAGAATCAAACTAGAATTTCTAAGTTAGGGCGAAACAATAATGAGCGGCAGTCGGTGGTATAAATTAAATTAGCGTCGTTTCGACTCCAAATGTATTAAGAACTACATAATTACGAGAATAATTCCCATGGCAACCTAGAAACATTGATGTTTAGCAGTTGGCTCTCGTCGGAATTGTCGTGCGCATGTCAATTACGCGCTTCCGTTATTGAGAAGGTCTGCTCGGCGACAGCTTGAGTGGCTTCAGTTTGCTGTGCGGCTAGTTCCGTAGCTGGTGATAATCTGTGGTTAGTAGCCCCTGTGCGTGTCGTGCTAAATTAACAGAATTTATAAATCAAAATGAGCTGGCAAGATTACGTAGACAAGCAACTCGTAGCCTCTCGTTGTGTCACGAAAGCGTGCATCGCCGGCCTGGACGGGAATGTCTGGGCTAAGAGTGAAGGATTCGAAGTAAGTACACCTCATATACGGCACCCGGCCCTAACAGACGAACCTGTGACGTTAGATTTTACCGCGTTGAACCAGCGTACACGCGGTGTCCGCCGGCAGTCGGAAAACCCAGGGGAAAAATACGCCCCGCTGGACAATGGGATCGGTTGGGCTTGGCTGTACCTTCCTCGCCCGATTCGCCTTGCGACTTTTCCGCCGGCATTCATCGTCGAGATATTCGCGTTTAGCGGTCGAACGGTCGCGACAGGGGCGTAGCCGTTCGATTTTCGACCGAGGGATCCGTTTTAATCCGTCCGCCGGACTTGTCTTTTTATGACACAAAGCCGGCTTGGAGACAAAATGGCTGCCGCATGAGCGACGTGTAGTTTTAGCCGTATTCGCGATTTTAATGCGCTTCGGGCGGTTTCTACACGGTAGTTATCGTCCCGGTTTGTTTGGACAGCGTTATTTAAGAGTTCACGGTACCTAGATGTACGGAAAATCCAATTAAAACGTATATTTTTTTGTGCCCCTGTGACAGATTGAAAGCGACATTTTTGTTGTGAAGGATTAATAGATAAAATGTGCCTGGAAAATATATTATCTCAAAGAGATTCTTGCAAAAACTTATTCTAGTAGTATATTTTACATTTTAGTGTCCAGATTTCGCGAGTTCCTTGACAAAATTCTTTTACCAATACTTAAAACTCGAAAACACCAAATTGGTACAGTCAAATTAACAATTTTTATGAACAATTACCTTTATTCGCGAGCTAATTAAATTTAATTAATAGCGGATAGTTTTAATTGGTTCTTAATTATGTCTACTGCACATCCATGCCCGTTTGAGTTATATAAAATAAAATTTGGAATGTTAGTCATTAGATTAAAATGTAATGGAAGCATGTTGAAACTGTTAACTGAATTGTATATATGAAATTTCCGTCAAATTTGCACTTTTGGTGCATGATGACTCACCACCCTCACTTACCTTTGGCATTCCTTTCTTCTTATAAATAAAACCCCGTAATAGTACAGTCTATTTCTTGAAATTAATTATTAATGCGTTTTAACAGGTATTACTGTTCAATGCTCTTTTTTTTTATGTATTTTAAGCTGTGACGGCCGCTTATCTTAGTTGGCGCGTGAATTTTGTTATACTGTCATTAAATTAATTTCATTTCCCCAATCACCGCGTGGTTACTGGGAACATCATGGCTGAAGTCACAGAAAGGTGATTTGCACCACTTAAGAATTTTTATAGTCGGGACCGTTGGTAATATTGGTGCATAGGGCGCGTGGGTGGACCTCGTAAAAACGAAAGTTATGAAACAAATGGTGGATCAATTGATAAGGGAACCGCTTTGAAAGAAGGGAATTCGTTTGGATAAGGGAATGTGGAAATGTTTCATGCTCTATTAGTTAAGTAAAAATGGGAAAGTTATGACCCTCCTTAAGGATTAAATCTGATTATACATTATTAATTAATATGTTGGGCTACTAAATGCAGTTGTACTAAATATAGATTCAAACATTTTATTTGGGACGTTGTTTTGATTTGAAAATGGGATAGAAGAATTTTTATACAACATATTTAACTCCACTTCGTTTTTTGCATTGTATTTTTTTGTATGCTTATTTACAATTTTCAAAATTTTCCTTTTTCTTCTGGGATTACATCCTAGTTTATTTTATTTTTTGTAAGTAATTTGTCCATAATATATAGGGTATCGATTATTCTTTGCGGAGATTAATAAATTGATGCTTTTAATGTACAGAAAATTATATACTTCAGTATATAATTATCTTTAGAAAAAATTATTATTAAATATTTAAACCATTAGATCCTAAGAAATAGAATAAAACCGAAGTATACAACTTAATGGGAAACAAAGGCATAATGACAGCATAAGACGTTAAAATATGATGTCGCCAATTTCACTAAATTCAAATTGTTTCAAACTATTGACAATATTGTGCGATAATAAATGAGTTAGTTATATATGTTAACTATGCAAATAGAAAGGGATACAAATAGTCCTGTAAAAGCCTCTACTGTTTTCTAAAAGGCGAATTGGCTGTAGATAGGATCGACAGGTGAATTGATAAAGTAGATTTTGTAATCAATCATCCACGTATTTTGCGATCGTGTAATAGATGTCGCGTTTCTTACAATTTATCTGGTTATTGTATTTATATTCGGGCATTCTAATAACGAATAATTATTAATAAATCCATTTAGAGTTTTGTATATAAATAAATCGTATTATGTACATTGTATAATATAAATATTAGAAACGGTAAAAGCGAATCAATAGAAAATTTAGGAAAGCTCAAAATCACAGTTTGAATCGTATTAAAAGTGACAGATGACCGACAGGCCGATAATACCTGCATCAATATGTGCGTTTCTTTATGTAATATTTGTATGTCCAATAGATCGTCCCAATCTCCGAATGCAGTACAGAGCTTACAGTACATTACTACATTATTACTTCCGGTTCCATTATTTGGGTTTCTGACAGTTAAAATGCATATTTTGAGGAAAACAGTAAAATATT
>JARFOC010000639.1:0-16591 GCA_031763485.1 Osmoderma eremita
ACTGCGCGACCTGAGACAAGTATACAATAGAGTACTCATGGTAGCCAAATTATTGATTTATTTATTATTGTAAGAGTGCCGTTACATTCCCCAGATGTCTGGTGTACAGCTGTCCAAGCTTTCTTGCCACATATCTAAAACTTGTTTATCGCCATACCCATCTAGACCAATATGCTTATTATAGTAACCTTATCAATTCAATCGCATTGAAATCACAGTGATATGGAAGAATTCGTAAAACGTCATGTCCATGCACTCGAAGTAACTCATCAATAATATAGAGTTTCTATTTTTATTTCTCTTAGTGTTTTCCAAAAGTTCACTCTTATTCATAGCATTTTCGTGGGAAACGCTGAGATATCATTCCTCCCAATTAGAGCTTTGTGGTTATCATACTTTTTAAACTTAAACCCCAAAAAATGTAGTAAACGTTGTAATGAAGAAATGCTAGTATGTAAAATATTCTTATGTGCCAGCACTTCTCGTAATACTTTTACTGTTACATGCTTTTCTATAAAAATACATTAAATCAGAACTGGAATTTGATTGTGTAAATTAACTTACTATCCTTGTACATCTCATAAATAACTTTACGAACATCCCTTTTAACTCTCTCTGACACAACACGAGTTTTGTGCAACACTCTTGACTTGTAGAGGGCTGTTGAAGTAGTGGATGAAGATGAAGAATCAGCAGGTGTAATTCCTTGCTTGTGCTTTACGTTGTAGACAGTACCCATAGAAATACCCAAAGCATCGGCAACTCTCTACAATTTGTATGTAAGCTTTTATTCAATACTAAACAATTATAGTTTACCCCATGGACCACATTAGCAGATATTAATTATTCGCTTTTCTTTCTCCAAATACATTATCCAACGACAAACCAAGCCTTTGCAACAAGAACTAAGTCGTTTACCAGGCATCTTGAATTGTTCCCTACAAAAATATTTTAAGAATTTGCATACTTCCCTTAGATCTGAAAACTTACCACAACCTAAACGAATCACTTCAGTATAGTTATGAAAATAATTAATTTAGCACAAGAAATACCAGAATTCAATAAAAATAAGCGTTGAGAACTAAAGAAAGTCCAAATACGGAGTAGAAAAAATATGTCAATTGTCAAGGGAGATATATTCCTTGTCTAACATGTATTAGGTTGCAGACACTGCAGTAAACATTATGAAAGCTCTTATCAACTTATATTCGACCATATTATATCTCACTTGAACTAGTTCATTGATACTTAATAATATATGGGATATATCTTAACTAGCTGAGACATATTTTATATACTTTTATCTCGCTTGCGTATAGGTTTGCATACGGATATTTGTTATTACGCTTGTCCTCAGTTTACTGATCGATTAGTGACGTAACTAGAAACATTCGTGATTTCAATAGTACATACATATCTATGTAGGTACATAGATGGATATTAGATATTCTACGATACAAGTTTCATTTATGACTTGAGTGGCCTAGTAAGAAGCACGATAAAGGTTTTAGTAATTAATATTAATTTCACCGTAATGGAATCGATATCCTGTGACATATGATATATCGACTACCAACCGTACAGCTCACATTAAAGACATACTACTTATGTTTATATTTGGGGAGCAACGTACTTGGTTTTGATACGTTTAACTACGAAATTTGGCTTCGAGATAAAGTTGAGATTGTTTTCTAAATGCCTTTATTATATACATTAAAGATTGCTTACGTTTAGAATCCCTGTAACATAATCGCAACTACTAGTTTTAGATCTTCGTTGGTAAGGTATGTTATATGGCGGCAGCAAAGTTGTCTGTATTCTTGACGAGTTAATTTTATTGGTTAATGCATTAATGTGTATATATAAGGTATAGTCATGAGTTTTTTCACCGAATTTCATACTCGTTAAGCATATAAATATGTACATATACATATAGTCTCTAATATACATATATGTATGGACTTGCTTGGGCTGTTATTAGTTATTTGTGATAAGCTATTTGAAATTTAAAATTCACATATTGCACCTATTGGACGCGAAACGGTTTGTAATAAATTTAAGTAAAGCTACGGTAATTCAGTGACTTTCATGACTCGTATGGTCGTATGTATGTATGTATGCATGTGGTAAGTCTATAGCAATTACCTGTGTAAAATACTGCGAATTGTCCAACACATTACGAGCATTTCTGTGAACACTGCGTCTTGTTTAATGGCGTTATGACATTTTCCTAATATAAAAAACGTGCTTTACCTGTGTTTTGTCGCTCTTTGTTATTATATGAATCACAGGCATGCCATATAGGTATTTGTGTATATAGCATAGGAAATGTAGGAGTGTAGAGGGTATGTCGATGGATGTATAAATTTTTTTTTAATTGGTGTGAATGCTTAAATACTGAATAGCGGTGATAATGATGGTATTATCTGATAATTGAAACGTTAACATGCTGATGACAAAAAGCATTGTAACAGGTGAGTTTTATTAAGCTCAAAAATTAAATTTACATGATAGTAGTGAGCAGGCATTGGACAATATTTACCTAAATAATTATTTAAATAAGGAAATTGTCCCAAAGATGTATTCGAGAATATTTTATTTACAATAACTATAGAATACATATGTGTACATAATATATGTATATAATATATAATAGTAAATAAGTATGACCCCAGATGTTAATCTCTCTGCTTTCTTGTATAATTATGCTGCATATCCAGCTAATTGAGGATATCTCATCGATCATAGTAACCTACTGCTAATAATAATAATAATAATAATAATAAGAAAGAAAAAAACTCAAAATGTACAAATACAATAAAATTTTTTACAATACTAAAATTAGAGAATACACAACGCAATATAGAAGCATACTACACCACAGTTCTCACAATATCTGATAAAGGATCAAAATTAATGTTACAAGAGTCACATATGCTATTGAACGACTTGCACATCAAATATATAGGTGATCGTAGCCCCATATTTGTTCTACTGAAGGGTAAATAAAATGATCTGAATGTCTTGATGGGAGCCTAGGTACATAGAAAGAAATTTTATTTTACAAAAACATACAATCGATTTTTTTATGCAAGAGGATGTATAAAAACTTAATGTTAGTAATACTACGTCGACATTCAAGAGATGCAAAATTAAATCTAGCAGGCATAATATCATAACTATACCCTCGAGCAGGATAAATATCATCAGTCAGATAGATTAGATACTTTAAGAAGCTAGGTTAAACTCGCTCGATATTTGCAGTGCAAGTTCTGTAGTGTGCCACATAAGAGAACCGTTATCTAATCGAGATCTTACACAAGAATTAAATAACAAATTTAGACAATTAATATATGTGAAGTCTTTACAATTTCTATAAATAAAACCATACATTTTATAAGCCTTAGAAATTATTTCTGTAATACGATCATTAAATGTGAATTTACTATCGAATAGTATACCCAAATCACTGACCATGCCAACACTCGGAAGAACTATGTCATCCGCAAGATAATTATACTCAATATAGCCCTGTTTCCTGGTATAAGTCATAACTCTGCATTCATTTATATTTAAACTGTGTTATTGACACCATGCGACAACGTAGGACAAGGCGTTTTGAAGTAGAATACAATCTCCCTGCGGCTCAACTTTAGTAAATATCTTCATATCATCTGCGAATAACAAAACCTCACAATGAAGCGGCTTGACAATATCGTTGGTGAATAGAAGAAAAAAGGAGTGGCTCAAGTTTCGACCCTTGTGGTACGCCAGAGGTCGGACAGAAAATGGTAGATCTGGCGTCATGTTATTCCACATACTGTCGCCTGTCTGTAAGGTAAGATCGAAGCAGTCTGATTAAGGCGGGGGGGGGGGGGGGAAACCAAATGATTGAAGCTTATGGAGTAGAACAGAATGGTCGATCTGGTCGAAAGCTTTACGAAAGTCAGTATACACCACATCCACCTGTCCTTGTTTGTCTAAGACTTCGGACACATATAAGAAACATAGGTTAGTTATAATCGATCGTCTGTCAATGAATCCATGTTGACTAGGGGTTAGAAAATATCTTACAGAAGAAAATAAATGTGTATAAATGATGGATTCAAGGACTTTTGAGAAGTTGCAAAGAATAGAGATGGATCTGTAGTTGGTTACATCTGCAGGATCACCCCTCTTCAGTACAGGGCAAATATATTAATAATACGTAAACTTTTCTAAATCAAATAAAATTTATTGACAATAATTTCTGCTTCTGAAGTACAAGTTGAAACTTTGCCATCTTTAGCAATGACGCTGACGGGAATAATTTTTATAATTTGTTTAAATTTGCCTATTTTATTCGCATCTTCTTATTCGTCCATCTATTTATATTAAAAATGAAATCAAATATCCAACTTTTATCTGTATACATTGATAAATAAATGATCATCATATTTTGTAAAACGCTAAATCTCAAATCACCATCTTTCCGCAACATAAAATTTAACCTGGTTAACGTGTTGGTTGAAATTTTGACGTAAGTATGTAGGAGTTCATTATACATTATGGAGATGCAACAAACCTTTTCCAAAATTCTTAACAAAGTTGTGCAAACATTTGCCCATATGCTTCTCTAGGGTTGTGGACGTATATCTACATTATATTATTAAAGTTGCCAAATCCATTAGAACGTGTGCGGATTATTATAGCACATCAAATTCATGGAATTCTGTAAAAGAAAGTATAAACCCTCTGTTGTGATGTTATTTTACCACTACTAGCAATCAGACGTAATTGGGTCTCTTAGGATACCTTTCTTCTTAACCAACTCGATATGCTCCCAAAGAAAGTAATGTACTTTTCAAAAATTTATGGAACTTTAATTGTTTGGACGAAAAGTTTAAAACTATTACCATTTCTTATATAACCAATTTATATGCTGGATTTAACATCTTTCCCCTCTCATCTAAGCCTATTTTAGTTTCTAAATCACGTCGCAGGAGTGCATTTAAAAGCAGTTTGTGCCTTCACAGAAATAACTGGTAAAATTAAATTTATCCACGGAGTACGGACACATACAGGCACTAATTTTAAATCAGGCCCAGGGGCGAGCAAATAATTTATTCCGACGCATTGTATGCCGGTTACTTACATTGACAACGTGGTGTCTGTGCACTTGTGTATGCGTCCTGTCATAATTTAAGGGCGAAACGAGTAAAATAACATAAAATATGCCGGATAGCGCCTCGAAAAGTACCCATTTGGAATAAACATTTTTAATATTCGTCCGGCGAGATTTAGATTCGAGATTTTGGACATAATCCTTTAATGAATTTTTGTGGGTGAATGAGGCACGTAGGTATAATTTTTCAATTTTCAAAATTTATTTTTAACAAAAAGTTACCGAGTCGGAATTTTTTCTCTTAATTATTAGAAAATATTTCAAATTATATTTGAACCGAAAACATACAAATAATATAATACAAAATAATTGAAACCTCCTGTTCTTGATAAGTCAGTTTATATTGATTCATGCTTATAATACGTTCCCAGCAACGGGAATAATTGGGGATTACACTTACCGTGTATCGCTACTAAATTAGAGCTGAATTTATTAGATAACGGGTTCACGGCCGCAATTTAGGCAGATATTTTCATATTTTAGCCATTTTAAATACGATTAATAATCATTGTTGGCCATACACTTTAGATATAGAAACCAAAACTTATTTTATGTAACCCAGAAAATGCTTGAGTTGGGGTAATCCAAAAATGTTTGTTTTTTTTTCGGAAAGTTATAATTAGAATTTTAAATATAATAATTACAAAATTTTGTATATACAGGGCTTTTTTTGTAGCGTTACACGTAGGTATTTCCTACAGGTAACGTTAAGCGACATAATAGGCAATCAGCTATACGTTAACCGGTCGTCAGTGCGAAAAATACAATTCTTTGTGTCAAATATCTATATTGATTTAATAATTCTTTTAAAAATATTTATTCATACATTAATCACAAATTAAATACATTTTATTGCAAAGTAGAAAATTTATTTATATTGTGAGCAGGTAATACTAAGATGAAAACGTGGTACCAGAAGAATTATAATTTAAGACGGCTTAGCGACATGTTTTCTGTCAATTATCCTAAAGATCTATAGCATGTACGAAAACTATGCTCAATACTTTTAACAAATTCAAAAGCAGATGGTTGTGTTCTCACAGAAAAATAAATAAGACCAATCGCGTTTCAACAGAACACATCAATCTGAATATCCTAAGTTATTTTGAGTAAAGGTATGTAGGATCGCTTTTAGATGTAGATAAACATTATGAAGTATCATACAGTTCGATATACAAATAATATGCAAATACGTAATTTGAACGAACTGAAAGACCGTATACGTACTGCATGAAATGGAATAAACCCAGACTTGCCTTGAAAGACAAGGGGGATACTTGGAAAACTTGATGTGAAATTAGACTACACCTTTATGTTGTTGTGCTTGCCTTAATTAATTGTTAGAATAAAATAATTTCTTCATTCCAAGTTGAAATTTTGCACTTTCTATGTTAAAAACATAACAAAATTCTTCATAGCTCTGTTTTGCCAACAAAAATAATATGTCCGTACCAAATTCCACTATACTTTAACGTTACAAAAAGAGCAATATATTGGTAATTATGTTTGCTACAATAAATCAAAAATACACTAAAATGCGAAACAAATTGCAATCACAATCAATTTTTTTCTTTCCAATACCTTAACATGCTGATACATCACTGACTGATAAAAGTTTTCTCTTCGCCGAATATACATAGGTACTAGCTTTCTTCTCACAAAACCTTTGTGATGCTTTGAGGAACTAGTCCGTCGATTGATAACAGCCAATGCCCGCTTTATGTATTGATACCTGAACATATGCGTGATAGGATGTTCTGGACCATTCTATATGTTGGACAAACACCACGGCGTAGAGGAATAGTAACTACATGTAGATGAGAAAATTTTGAATGCCCTCAAATCATACAGATTGATCTATTAGCTAACGAATTTAACAGTTGGCCTATTCGTTGATTTACGCATCTATACCCTTGTTGGAACAATGTATAGACAATCGGTAAAATCTGTAAAGGGTTTGTTGGAACGTATTTCATAGCTAATGTAAATAATTTTCTCTTTGCACTTGGCGCCACGGGTGTTCGATATATGCGCTTTGTATCATCGTAATTTCGTGTTAATAGTAAAAGAATAAAAACATATATATGTATATATTTATAATTAGAATCAGTATTCCTAAAGTTAATCAAGCACCTGCAACTTATCTATTCAACTAATCAAAATATGACGGAAAATTACTATAAAATTAGGTTTGGTTTGTGGAGACAATAATACGCGGTCATTACAGCGATATGTGTTTTACTTTGTGAAACATGATTCACTACCTGACCATGCAGAGCTTATATTCCAGATGATTTAGTAAATTACAGACAGTATGAAACTGCAGTACACCGAGACTGGACTAATTCCAGGTTATATGGAGAGCACAAAATTCGATGCTTTAGAGACTTCTGTGAAACAATGCTCTCACATATTAACCCATTAACGTCCAATTATCTTTTTGAAAAAAACTTCTGGAAAAGATATAAATATACACAAAAAAGTTTGTGACAAGATAATTATAGTCAAATTATGTTTTATTTTATTTTTCAAAGCGTCCCAAATGCGGATCATGGGTGGTTGCGTGTAAAAAGGAACTAATAACAAAAAATACTTTTATTGTATGAATTATCTATAAGTAACTATAAGGTTTAATTGCTATACATAACCCCCATATGTAACCCCATGTTACATCTGCCACACTCTTTTCGAACATTTGTCTTGCAAACCGCGCATTCTCTTTGTTTGCCTTTGTAGCGGTACTCGTACAATAAACTTAAACTTAATTTCGAAAAGGGTTTGTCTGACATGAGTACTCTATTTATACTTAGCTGCTCAGCTTCTCAAGTCGTGCAGTTCTAGTAAAAGTAATTTATGTACCATATGATAAATGTAATAACAAGTTTATTACATAAGAAGGGCAAAAACAACAACAAAATTAAATAACAATGGATAAAATATAGATTTGGGACCCCGTTTGACTATTAATATGAATATTAATAAAAAAAAAATACGTAATGGAATAATTAGTGATGTATCAGTTTGTTGACTTAGCTCTCCGGATTCCAATCTTCTAATTTGCCACGGCTACCAGATTCGACGGGGAGTTGGGGTTTAAAACAGTCAACCTGCCTTGATCGCTTCCTGGTCTTCGCTCTCTTTATTGGTCCGACTCACGAACAGATGGATTAATGAGTTATCACGGGGTTACGAGGTCGATAACGAATTTTACTTAAATAACGCAACCAGTCGAGTCAATTAATGTCACTTGACTCTCTAAACTCAGTAACAGCCCCAGCCAGGTCAAGAATTGTCCCTTGATTGATTTTTATTTTACTTATTTTTTCGTAATGTCAAAATTGACGTCTCGCCTCTTGAGAATTATCCCATTCAGTAATGTCACCTGACTGACTTATTTTAATTCAGTTTTGACGTCCCGCTTGATAGCTCGTGTTTTCTTACTATAGGCTTTCTATCCACTTTATTACTCGTCCACAACTCCTTTTTACAGTATATAAATAATAATTTAACAACAACTTAAAACCCTGCCAAAACTGCATCGACATTTAAAACTTCTATGGTATTTAAATTTGTTAAATAAAAACCTTTTATTTGTACTCTTCCATTACACTTTCCAATCTTCTTTGTAGATAATGCCCTATTGGGTCTTTTATAACGCTTTCGGGAACATGTTTTACAGCTTGTTTTTTAAGGGAAGGCCTCCCAAGATGTTTAGGATTGGAAAGTGGAGACGATTGCTGCAAATATGCTCGGGTAATTATACGTCTGAATTCTAACAGTGCCATGGTTTTCTCAATATGACAATACAATACGTACGTGTTTATAACAGCTGTATCAATGATATTGGTGAAAATGGGAAAATGCCACTTTTTTCCGCGAATATTTATCCTATACTAATTGATGTTCCAATCTAGTTTATCAACCCCTCCCATAAACTTATTGTAATATGGGTTGATTCACTTTTATCTGCTTCTTCTCGGATTTGGACCATCTAGTAACTTTGTTTAGTGGTTCTATTCCTTCATGGTTTGATAATACCTTCACACATTTATTATCTTTCCATACTACACAAAATAGTTCATTTCTAACATCAAATCGTTAATCTAAACTGCCACGAACCTCCTTCCTGAACTCACTGTACGATTTTATGGGACATTTATTTAGACGATTTGACTGAGCTGTCCCCGTAGCTGCAATGTTTTTCTCTTTTAACATTTTCATTAGTTCGAAACTAGTGCGGAAATTATCAAAATAAAATACGTGGTTTGAAGTATTCTCACAAAGCGCAATGTTCTTCATTATAACAGATGCCCCTAAGCCTTGTAATTCACAATCATCAGTTCTTTTCCCTGTGTATAATTCAGCGTGATAACAGTATCCCATTTCCGCACAACACATTTCCCAATTGTTTGAACCCAAATCGAATCGGCTTTCCTCTAATAAACTGTTTGAAATAATGATGTCCGTAGTACCGAACCATTTGCTCGTCAATACTTATATTTCAAAAACTCCAAATTTAAGAGTCATCTCTGTTAGGGGACTTATTTTGAAACCTGGATCCGCTGTATTATTAGTGATAAGTTCAGAATTATCGTTGAAGTGAATGTTTCTTTTAATTTCTAAATATCTGTTTCTCGAAAAACGTTTTCTAGCAGCCCCAACGCACAAGTCTTCATCTTCACACCAATACATTCGCTCTTGTGATAATGCATGATATCCAGTCAGCAATAAAAATTCAATAGCAGTCTGTTGAAAAAGTAAAACTGTGCCTGTTGTTCTGAGCAGCATATTTGATACTTTGTTTGACTACATAAGACATTATTTCCTCGTCAAATAGTGCTTCAAAGACCTCAACAGGTGACTTTTCTTTTAGTGAGTCCTTTATTTAAGATCGAGCATCATTATTGCCAAGTATTTTCACAAAGTCAGGTTTTATTTTCCGCCATTTTGAAAAAATTTCTCCCCTCTTGATATTCCTTTTTTTCATACGATTTTTGGGTGGTTCATTTGTACTTACATAGTCGTTCTCAAGTTCCATGCAGCTCGTAGAAGCTATATTGAAGGCATTCGAATGAATTTCTAGTCTGCTGGGGACATCTTTGGGGCAGTTATCTTCTAATATATTGTCATCATTATCTTCGATATCTGACACCATATCCACTTTTGCAGGAGGAAGTTCAACAATATCAATAGGTGCCTCATCGTCGTCACTTTCCAAAAGAATTGGGTCATTTATAAGATCTTCTAATTCAGCAAGTGTAAAAAATTTCGATATGTAATTATAATATAAAAACCAAACCAAGAAAATCACGTCTCAAATAAGATAATTTTGTTGTGTTCAACTTACCGATAAATTCCAAATACTTCGGCATTTGGTAAAAAAAAACCAGAGGCAGAACACAAACTAATTGCTTCATAAAATATTGATTGATAAGTCTAAAATGCCATTGAGCTGTCAGACGGTGGTTATATATTTTTCGCCACAAGTGGTTTAGGGCAAAAACTATATTCATTTATTTCAACCTTATTTATTTTGTGATGTTGAGTACATACAAATCGGTAGTAAGAGTAATGGAGTTGAGAGTGTCAATAACGTTGAAAGAAAGTGTAATTTAATGAAATATAGTTATTTAACTAAGGAGAAATACCCTCATAAATTTAGAGAAACATAACACAAGTATTACCAATAACATACATTATTAAAGGGGTTTTATAATCTTGTTGCACACAATTTGTACATTCCCAATTGAAATAGTATTTATTAACCGTGTTATGTTGAATCTGTGTCAATCAGTTGTTAATATGTATGTCATAGTTCAAGCACAATCATTCACTGTTTACATGCTAAATTTGTAACGTTCAATGTGACATAATAGTTGGCCTGGCCTTTTGATGATTTCATTCTGGGATTTTTATCAGTTTTAAATGGTTTTACAAAGATATGTCCATTCATGTTTTATGTCAAATTTGAAATGATGTATTTATGCAAAATCAATTAATTAATCTTCCTTGTGATTGCTGTTATAATGCTTAATGTGATCGCAAGTCAACCTATGTATAGCATTTCCACCTTTATTTAGATTTACAGAAGCTATAAATATGCTTCTGTATAGAATTATTTTCCTTTTTTTATCTTAGCAAATAATTCTTCAGTTACGCTTTTTATACTTACTTTTTCTAAGCTCAGATTCATTCATTACAGATTCCATAATGAATAGATATAAAATATAAGTCCGAATGTTATCGTATTCCAAGCGGGGACACTCAAAGTTATCGCATATTTATATAACAGAAATATTGTATAGGTCAATTCAGAAGGTTTATGTACATATGTGCATCGTGAAGACATCCGCTGTCTCATTAGCCATGACAAAATAATATATTTTTAGGCTTGATAACGCCGTTAAATATGTAAATCTTATGCGGAACACGTGGCCAGTTTCCATAGCGATAATTTCGTCCAGAATAAGCGCACCATTGGATTTGATGTGTTTGTCGAGGCGATGAGCGTAATATTTTTTTCTCGACAAACTTTAAAGTTTATCTGTTCAATAATTAACATTTGATCTGAAGGTTAGAGGGCTGAAAAAGATGAATTATTGAGTTGCGGGAAAAAAGAGGATTTTGGGCCGTTTATTTTCGTTCGTGTCGTATATCCACGGAAAATAAATGGATTTCGTGATAAAGTAATTTTATATATATATTTGTTAATTGCCCAATTTGCGTACTTAAACGCTTATACTTCCTCTAATTTCTGTGTATAAACTACGAATAAAAATTAATTCATATCCTATCTCGCTCCATGACGTGATACGGGATATTTGTATGTATAAACAGTAGTTATCACAATTACACTTGACATCATCTAATACAATATTTGACTTTAGACTCGCCTAATGTAACACAACTCTCATGTCGCTTGTAATACTAACAAATTTGATGTACACAAATAAGTTAATACATAACAGGTTAGGTATTAGGCTCAATACTATTCATCAAATCAGGCGTATGTAAATACTTGTTTTCTATATATTTTATCAACATATGTTTAAAACCTCACCTGATGTATTGCAATCATTGGTTCCTGTATATTGTGTAATGTAAAATGTTTGGTGGTATCAAATTCTAGTGCCCAAAGGGATATTACAACAGTTTAAAAGGAAATATTTTACTATGCACAATGTAATTGCATAGGTACATCGAAGTTCGTACATTAATTTTGCATTTCCTGGACTGTTCGTGTGATTTTTAGGAAAAAAACTTGCACCGTAATCTTTAACATAATACACTGCTCAAGATAATTAAATGATATTTTATAAAAAAGATATACATTTTAAAAAGTGTCAGTATTTGTAAGCAAGTATCTAACCACATTATTAAGTTTTAAACTTGTTCGGACAAGTTTTAATTTGGTCTTGTTCGCAAGAGTATAAAATGTAGCATTTTTAATGCACGAAAAAATTCAAATTTAGAGTGTTCTTGGGAAATCATACTCCATTCTCACTGACGGCAATTTGCGGCAGGTATCATTTCCAGTTTCCAAAAAGCGATCCCCAAATCTGGAAATTACGCTGTGGGTCACTCCAAGATCTTCAGCAACACCATATTGTGTCCTGTCACGTTCCAAGTGACCTATGGGCCTCTAAGCCTCTATCTCTGACAGATTGTGTCCCTTATCTGTCAAAAACGATTCCTGCCAATATTCGGCACGTACGTTCAAAAATATGGTATATAAATATATTTAAAAATATATAAATACACTTCTGGGCTCACACAACACGTCTGATTGCGTAGTTCCAGACATCTTCACACACAGACAGCTGTTTCATACTGCTTAGTCCTCATCAGTGCACGTCGGAGGAATGCCGGCCAACTTCACATTACTTTTCGAAAAATCTCCAGAGACATCTAACGCCCCGCTGCGGATTCTTGGCGTAATCTCCATGCGATAACAAACGACACACCAACAACGAGCGACAGGCATTCCTCCGACGTGCACTCATGAGGAGTAAGCTGTCCGAAACAGCTACCTGTACGTGAGGATGTCTGGAACTACGCAATCAGACGTGTTGTGATCCCGGAAGTATATTTATATCCCTTATTTGTAAACGATTTGTTCGTTCTCACCTACTAAAGAGTTTCCAGTTGAGTTGAAAGTATACCCTGATTTTTTTAGATGCCTGAATTGGTCGACACAAATAGTTCAAACAATATTAGCATACATAAGTATCTGTGGTGGCCCTTACTTTCCAACATTCGTATTTTGTTGGAACCCGAAAAAGTTTATATTTGGTATGAGGACAACCTACTCAAAAACAGCACAATATTTCAATTCTTTTCTGACATTTAAGAAAGTTGAAAAATAATATATTTTTGAAAACTAGAAGTCATTCTTTATTCTTACTGTATTTATCTTATGTCTACCTTCACGTAAGCAATATTGAACCAATTATTAACTAACAATCATCAATCAAGTAACCTGAATTGTTAAAATTAATAGGAAGGTAATAAGTAAAGAAGACACCAAGCAAATTCTTTTCATCCTTTCGCCGTATCCATTCGTCGCTGTCGCCATGATTCTTTATCATCGACCATCTAACGTTCTTATACTATCGAAAAACGGTTACAGATGCTGCTTGCTCTGTTAAATACAACGTGTTTGCCCGGAATTTTTCCTAATTGATTGAGAAATTGTTTGATCTTCTTTTTCTTACGCTTTCATAGTTTCATGTTTAGATCATTTATAAGTGCTTTTAATTTACAAGACACTCAAACTAAGCTTCAGGTCCATCTAAAAATGTAACAAATATCTTTCGAAAGAAAGTTTGTATTGATGCGAAAGCAAAATACGTTCGAGTAATGTTTATGGTGAGTCATCCAGCGTATTTAATGCCGTGCCTGAAGGGCAAATTGTCATGTTTGTCATTTATTTTTCGTTAATCTTCTATCGTTCTGGCGCAACCTCCGAACTTTATTATCTGTGTTCCTATAGTAATGACTAATTTCAGCATTTATGGCACTTATATAACTCAAGCTTTTCAAGGGAAACGCCTTGCATATTTGTGTTACAGCCCATTCACATTTTTAACCATTTTCCCTTATCATAAACTTATATGTATTTTGGAACGGAAAATTATAATCAAATTGCAATATATTAACGAAGTTTTGATTCACACGCATTATTTCATCAAGAAGTGTGTATTTATTCAATATTTTATAGAAAGTGAGGGTTGACAGTGAAATGATTATTGTCTGTAATTCCTCTAACCATTTATTTTCCTGTTTGTCTCTCTCTCTTTCTGGTATCGGCTCAACCTCGACAAAGGAAATGCAGCCTCGCACTTTTTGCTCTTCATATACAAATAATTATTTACATAGCGTAAAGTAAGATAAAATAACTGACACGCAGTTTTATATTTGATATAAGCGACTTCCTGTATTACTACTGCACACATCACAATTTATATACTACATTCATCCAAACAGCAATTGCATTGTTATAAATATTAGTTTTATTTATTTAATTGTATTCCATTTACAAACATTATTTGGTATCTCCAATTTGTATTTAATTTTATTAATCTTGTTGGAAGAAATAGATTCATACAGTCATATGTTAACCTTGAAAATCTACACGTTGTGTGATGAATAATCTTATAGAACGTAAAACAAAACGATAGATAAATTAGATGTATTACTTTATAAATACGTAAACAAATACATGATTTAAATTATAAAAAAGTAACATTGATTCTATAATTATATCAATTATTATTACACAAGTTCAATGTTCAGTGGTAGGAGCTCTTAACACAAAATGAGAGCTTTAAAATTGTGAGCTTTTGTCGAACCGTTGCACAGTCCCTCTAGTTGATGGTCATTCGGATTATCTGAAAAATAAAATAGTTTATTGCAAGGTACTTTTCAATGATTGAATTTACAATATAAGATTATCATGCTACTGACGATGGAAATTACACCTGTAAGTAAAACGTGTAAATATTTTTATGATATAATATATGCAGTGATCACTATACGATCACTTGGAGCGTGTTTAACAAGAGAAAGTGATGTCTTGTCTATGAAGTATGTTTTGCATGGTTATGACATACTGGTTTGTGATTGACGACAAGAGAAAGCATAAAATGTTCGGCTTGTTATGATCTCTTCAGTTAACTTAATGCATTAAGTGAATTTATCAAGCCAATCATACAAGAGCAAAGCAAAACGATTTTTTCCTAATGGATTCTAACTAATTTAAACCGCTTACTTAATTGCATCAAGAGCTTGTTGATTAATTTAATATGTATGAGTAAGCAGATGACCTCTTGACAATAGAATTTTATGATGCTACTTATTTTGGTTATATAAGTGTAAATATATAAAATAAACATTTATTATTATTCGCAATCAAGTTGGTGAAGTGATAATTGAACCTTAAAGTAAACCGACAAAAGCAATTATTACTTATTAAAAATCATTATGGATCGTAAACTTTATTTTAGTCTGTCTAAATTAGCACATGATGATTGAACATCTGGCTAAAGCAGCTCTTATATCATGTGTTTAATTAAAAATATCTCTTAAATGAATTATTGCTTATCGTTATTAATTTATATCTCTGAGCATTTTGCGAATCTTCATTCGTATAATAATCATATGTGTGATTTATTATTGTTTTATTCAAGCTATCTAACAACAAAAATTTTGTGAAGTCGCGTGTGTCCCTTAGGGATTGTAAATTTTCAGGTTGAAAGGAATAATTCATGTTTTACTCCCAGCGAAACAAATTTTAAACCAGATAATGTATTTATTGCAAAGCACTTTTTTTCCCGACGTGGATATGTGAAATATGCATATAACCGATTTAGAGAGACCATTTTTATTTTGAATGAAGAGAAATTATCGGGAATTAGTTTCCATTATTTATAGAGCTTAACTTGGTTTTTGATTTTCTAATGTGTGTTAGTTAACTTTTAGATGGCACTAAATAACATTTAACATTGCGATAAATATATGTATACATGTTAAGTGAATTTAGTTCTAGGATGCGGACAAGGAAGATTGTTGATATTTGAGTATAATATATAGGTTAGAAAGAGGGAGATGGTCTAAAAAAGTGGCAGTGCTGTGTTGCCCAATATTGACATCGACACCATAATTCATATTCTACCTGTGTGTACAAACGTGGACCAACGTGGTCAAAGTACATAAACCTTACCAAATCATTACAAATAATCATATGAGCTTTAGTAATTATTGACACCCATTCACAAAATTGAATGTGTATTGACAAATAATTTTCGTATTTCACAAGTATGCATTAATATTAAATAAAATGAATGCTAAAGGGACTACCTGGGGAGCAAGAGCAGAAACACTACGAACGGCGGCTCAATCGCTTGTATTTTCAACGGCAGAATACTG
>JARFOC010000639.1:45796-58109 GCA_031763485.1 Osmoderma eremita
TTCAAATTTCCTATATTGTCGCTCAACTTTAAATATTTTTGCGACACTTGTGGACAGCAGAATCGCGTGAAACTTTGTGACGAGTTGACGACTAATAAACCTAATAAAACTAGTACTTCAGACTAAAATGCGAGTTAAAAGAAACGACCGATGTAGTTACGAACACCTATCGGTGGTGACGTCACACATCGGCACTGCGGCCTTATTCTTTCGCTGGTAATAATCTCAATACAAAAACAGTTTCTGCTTCGAAGCGTGCACCGAAATGATCGTTCGTTAACCGTCCTATGTCAAAGTGTTATTGGAACGCTGCTTTGTCCGTTCAATATAGGGTTTTCAGGCGTGTTGGTACAAAGTTTATATTTGACCAGTTCACCAGATCCTAGTCCGTTAGATTTTTCCATTTTGGGGTACCTTAGAAATGAATTGTATAAAACAAGAATCAATAACTTGCACGGCCTGGTAGATACGCCTAGAATTAAATGTAATGGAACAACACCAACCAATTTCTTTTTGAAGCACGCTGTACTTTTCATTTTTTAAATTTATTCCGCTGACGTTAAAAACAAGTACTAAAAAGATAAAATATATATTAAAAAATAAAATAAAAAGAAGTTTTATAAATAGACGCTCTAAAAAAGATAAAAACAAGTTTTTTCCCCAAACCCTATTGGTTCACCCCACACTAAGGATAAAACAATTTTTTTTCGTAACTTTAGTTAGTTAGTTTTTTCTTGTTTTTAACCATATTGGTGCACCTTATACTGTGATGTAATCCTATTGGTTCACCAACACTGCGAGAAAAAATAAGTTTTATAAAGTTACGAAAAAAAATTTATTGTATCTTGAGTGTGAGGTGAACCAATATAAGTCCTATGGTTCACCTCACACTCAACTTGTTTTATCATTTTTAGTGCGTTTTACATCCAGCTTTTCTTTTTATTTTTTAAAAAATATATAGAGTTATTAGGTGTAGCATTCACATAGAAATTCTAGTATAATAGTACAGTAGTATCCCAACTTTATATTTTCAATTATTTCTCTTAATATTTCCTGAGTTTGGAAGTGGAATTTGGAAGTGACATTCTATTGATGTATACCTTACCTGCTTGCTGAATTATTTTCTGAAAAGTTTGTGTACTTTTCATACAATTTTCATGAACTGCAAATACAACATTTTTATCGAATCAAACTGATTTTTATTACAATCGATTTGGCAAGCGAAAAAGAACCGTTTTGTCACTGATAAATACATTATTAGAGCAAGAGAGAAAGACTCGGGAAGAGGAGGTTTGTTCAGCATCGATAAGTAACTAAGTTTAAATTAGGCTACTACGCTAGATTAGATCAGAAAGAAAAAAAACTACGTTTCGGAGTGAAGCTTCGTGTAGGATGTGTAGGAAGGGGTGTGCGGGCAGGTAGCCGCCCCCGTTCGCCACCCCTTGTCCCTGGGGGGCAGAACGAAGGCCGGATGTGTACTTACGTCCTGTGAGGGGGTGCATCAGAGTTGGGTGCGTGTTGGCGGCGTTAGCAGCTTGCTGTTTGGGCTTGCTAACCTTGGTGTTACTTTTAGCAAACTCCAGTCGAATCGTCTGAGGCATGTCTGGATCAAACCTTACGCCCTGCTGCAAAATTGCCCACAAAAAGGGTGAACGTGAATTTTAATTAATGCACTTTTTACTTTCGTTTTGATTTTGAAACGTGTCTTATGAACGCTATTTGTTATTTTTTTATGCAGATGTTACTATTTGTTAATGATGGTGAAATTGCTTTTGTTACAGCTCTCATTACTTTTTTTTATAATATACTTTGATTATAAAGAAAATAGTGTTAATAAAAACGGTTGCTATAAGTGAAAAAAGTTTTGGGGCTTCGATTAAATGACGTTTGCTAACTCTATTTTTTGACGTAGTAAATATTTAATATTTATCCGTTCATTTTTAAACCAACAAATGCTTCCAATTTCTCCTTACTTGTTTACAATGAATTACGTAATTTATCCGAAGCTGCAAACCAATAGTGATCGATAAAAAGATAGTGATCATTGATGATGCTTGAGAGAAACATCTTTCGTGATGTTTTGGGGGAATAAACACGTTATGAATTTGTGAATTTCGAAGATTTCGTATATTACCAACACCGATAAGGTATTAGAGTCCTTGGGTAAATGTTCAAAATATGTCTTTGGACGTAACACTCAAAACTTGGGAAAATTATGAAAGCTTGCATGGACAGTATTCCCAGAAGAATTGACGGAGTTATTAAAATGAAAATTCTTAATATAGTGGAAGATGCACTTTTCGACGAGAAATCGATTGTCAAAAAACCGCATCTAAATATCTTTGGCCGCTCCCGAGATATTGGCAATTGCGGTAACTAAACGTATCAATTAAAAATTTACTCAAATTTTTTTTTTGTTTTCTGTTGATGATTTTTACTAATTTGGCACAAATATCTGGTGAGTCTATATATGTCAATTGCTGCATAAACCAACACTTTTTGTTTTGATGTTCTCAAAGTTGGGTATGCCATTTAAGAAAATTGATCGTGGCGTCACCACTTGGGAAGTAAGAAAATTGACCTGTTACAATATTTTTTCTTTCACATCAGTCTCTCAAAGAAATTATGAATTTTATTCCATAATTTTTACGTCACTGTAAACATACGTAAATTCATTTATCAAAAGACAAGTCAAAGAGCAATTTATGGGGTAATTTAATCTAGAAAAATATTGATCGATGTTGAAAACTTAAGCAATTAAGATGTGAACAGTGTTAAGCTACTTCAAGATCATGCAACAGCATTCTTAACGGCTATAATCTACATAACTTATTTTACTTCAAGTCCAAATAAGATGGTAGTAAATTTTGATGTAAATATCTGTAGATTTTTCTTATGGATCAGAAATATACGAATATAACTTGTGCATTTTGATCCAAAAATTGTGTATATTGATATTTCCCATTTCATTAGATTGGATACGACTTTTTCATTAGATCTTTTTAATATAGAGGATGTCTAATTTACTATTCTATGTTAAATATTCGTCGTATAATATAAAATCTATCTATCTATTCTATAATTAAAAAATAACTTTTTATATCTTCTAAACTTTATGCTTATATGCATTAACATATCTATTTAATCTGGTCAATGTAAGTCTTCCTGTATACTATTTAATTTATGTAGGAGGTCTGATTCGGTTGGTTAGATAGTAATCTGCAGTTAAATTGGTGACACACTGTGCATATTTGAAGGTGCATGCCACATTGTATTGGGGAGTATGTTACAAGGTAATTTGTGTAGCGTGTACTTTCGTGTATCATTTCTTATGTCGGTGACTATATATATATATATATATATATAACATAATAATAATAGTATTATATATATAGAGGGATATTTTAGCGGGTCCACCCACCTGTAAATCCTGTTTGGCGGCCTCAGCTCCAGCCCTTGTGTTGAATGTGACAAACCCGACGGGCTACAAAGGAAAATAATAAATAGCTTCGTTAGAAAGTGCAAAAATTCATTTTTAATATCGATTTGGTGTATCTCGATATAGAAATCTGGTATAAAACAATTCACGATTTAGTCTCCTTAATACCATCTCGACTTTATTTCAAATCTAATTTTATTTTCGGCATTAAATTGGGTAGAAAAAAAAATTAAATTGAACTTACCGATGCTGTTTTGCCATTTTTACTGGTGACTTTCAACAAGGACCCTTCGTAGCCCTATAAAACAGAGAAACAAGAATTCAGAATTACCGTTTTTTCTTTTTAACGAAATCTGTTCGGGGATCTCGAATCAGTTCGTCATCGTATTAAATTAAATTCGTCGAACGGTGATAAATTAGGAAAAAAACGACATGTCTGAGAAAATGCTAGATATTGAAAAAACTGGATTTCGTTCAGTTATTACGTATTTCCCATGAACACGTATTTCATATCGTTCATTACGATTTCGACCAAATTGACTAGGAAATGCTTGAATGTTGATCGGAATCGCGTACTAGTTTTGAAGAAGAGTCTTCGAACTTTTTGCCTTGTCACTACGAACGTAACAAGGGCTTATCACTATGACTTGGAAACCAAAGATCAATCCAGAGTGGAAGCATTCTGATTCATCACCCAACAGAATCCATGTCCAAAAATCGGCTGACAAAATCAGTTTTCTGAGACAATGATGGGAGACTTTTGATAGATTATTTGGAACCGAGTCGAAATATCATATTATGGTGAGTTGCTAAATATATTACGTCAGAAATTTGTGGAAAATCTCCCCTGAAAACTTGATAATTTTCAATCTATTATATATACAAAAATTGCAGTAGATATTTGTTTTTTTTCTCCTTTGGAAAAAGTAGTCTCTCAGCGCACAGATCCCCTAGATATATCCCAAATGTCGTATCGCTTCGGTTAAGGGTTAAAAGGCTTAAAGAAATTGAAAAAGCGTTCGCCCCAAATGTAAATATGATGGCGTGCGACCGAACGTAAAAGGTGAGGGTTTCTGGCCCCCCAATTAATATAATTGCCTCTTACCTCATAGGCTCTGAATAGGAGATACAGTTCCCTGGGCTTGGCGTCCATGGGCAGGCCGCTCACGAACAACGTCCGCACCTGTGAAAAAACATACATACAGTACAGACACAATTAGCATTAATTTGGGTGTAACGAAAGTATGAAACGAATATAGTCTATTTTGTCGATCAATAAATAAACACTGAGAAAAAGAGGTTTTTGTAATAGAAACTGAAATGACAATTGTTAAAAGCTTTATATTAACTTCAGTCGTATCTATGTAGGTCAGTATGTAACCCGATCTTCTAGAGCAATTTTAACACATTTCTGAATGTCCTATCGATTTGAAATTTTGCATGCTTGCCTATTATCTTCGAACACAACACAATATGTATATGTA
This sequence comes from Osmoderma eremita, assembly GCA_031763485.1. Lineage (NCBI taxonomy): Eukaryota > Metazoa > Arthropoda > Insecta > Coleoptera > Scarabaeidae > Osmoderma > Osmoderma eremita. The sequence continues at coordinate 50,720 of JARFOC010000639.1, forward strand.
TTTTCGATCACATATGATCTTGAATAATTATTAAAATTAATAATTTGTTAATTCATGGCGGCCATGTTAGCGTAATTGTTTAGCGGCTGACATATTACGGCTTTAAATCCGATAGAGGGCCGGTGCCCAATGCAGCCATGCAGTGTTTGAATGCCAGTTCGTTTCTTTTTATTCGTATTATGAATATATGTTTATAAATAGTTTAAAACATGTACTAAAATGGTTAAAATAAATATATATATTTGAAAATACGCATTAAAAAGTATAAAACAAAGTAGGATCTATTGGTTCACCCCACACTATGGATAAAACAAGTATTTTTTTCGTAACTTCCTGCAAAGCTTAATTTTTTTTCTCTTTGCCGGTTCAATCCTAGTGTGAGGTGAATTAATAGGGTTAAGAATTTTTTTTTTAGCTTTATAGAAGGATATGAAAAAAATACTTTTTTATCCGTAGTGTGGGGTGAACCAATAGGGCCAAGGGAAACATTTTTTTGTCCTTTTTAGTGCGTTTTAAATATATTTTTTAATAGAATTTTCTTATGAAGGAACAGTGCTGCCATATATCGAGGCAGTACTAAATTATCAACTCTATGCTAGTTAAAATAGCGCCATATTTTGGGTGTTGCTTGTATTAGAGTGATCAGGGAATGGTATTCTTATCACCTGGTGAATTTTTTGAAGATAAAAATATAAATTTCTTCTTTAAATCTTTTTCTTGTATCTACAACGATATAAATGCCTGCTCATTTAAAAGTACATCATTACCCGGCCTACTTTTTCACTCCCCTATACTCGTCGACGTGTACCGGGTGCAAAAACTCATTTGCGAATGAATCCTTTTGTTTTTTACGCCTTGTATGCATACCGGTTCCATTCGTTGCAAGTTACCTTCGTCATACGGTTTCGCTTGCACTAAAAATATGTAAATACATTGATAAAAAGAAGCGCTTTGGAAACACGTTCAAGCTCCCGAGTCTGAATAGAGAAACGGCACTCTCTATTTTCTTTTGTTTCCTTTTCCCTTCTCGGCTCGAGAAGAAAAGAAAAAATAATGAACGAAGACAGCTCGTCGCTATACCCTAGCCAAGGAGAATATGTCATCTTCTAGATTAAAATCCTTTTATGATTACGATTCTTTCCGGCGTATTCTAAAACTACTTGGTACTACATAAATTAATAGTAAAAAAAGAGCTTTCTAAAGCTCTGCACGGTATAATCTTATTATATGTATATCCTGTAATCTTTACTAAGGGAAAGGTGTAGTAAATTTTGCTACAATCGGAAGTATTTATTTGTACAATGACAAGTACAATTTATATTAAAATTTCATACCATAATCGACTAGAAGATAAGTCAAAGGTTATTTACATTAAATCTTTGGTAGAAGGAAAAATATTTAGGTTTTGCCTTTCCTTATTTTTAAAGTTATTCTGAATCATGTGATCATAATCAATGATCCCATTAGGTCCCTTATCATTCCCGAAGTGTCTAATTCAGCTGTTTTATTTTATCCTAAGTATAATTAATACATGCACGTGCGTATCACACATATAACGCTGCACTTAGCATAAATAGTTTAAAAGTATAGTCTAATTAGGTCACAGCAACACCACCTTTGTACTTAGGCAGCAACTTGGGTTATTCGGGATACCACATGGGACGGGGCGTAAAGTTTTTATGCCTTCCTCTTGACGCCTAGGGAATACTTTATGACCGCAAAACGAGCACGTTCTACGCTCGTAACACATTAGAATATGCTACCAGAGCGCGGGGATAAGTATTATACATGTGGGTACATGCAGGAAAGGTATTGCTGTATAAGACTGGGGAATTAGTACTTAGAAACTTCGTCCAACACTTAGGGGGTTTAGCATTAGTAAGTAGTAAATTAGCTGATGATTAACGCGTATTAAGCCGAATGGAGATGGTAGGGATTTATATGAAAATAAATGGTTATTTATATGTTAATTTATCAAATATTGAATTTGATTTCTTTGAAGATGAGAAAGCTCCGACATTTGAAGGAGGTTATGACTTTGTGTTAAAGAATTTGAGTTTAATGAATGAGTATACGTTTGGTTTAAAATCTCGGGAATGTATCCATTATCAAAATTTTAGTAGTAAAAAACGGCTATGGGATATTGATTTCAATGACCGGACGAGAACTTGTCCTTTCAGGGTGCTATGGCTATTGCTTGCTATGAGATATTACAAGTATCTATAGTATCTATGATCTTTCTCAGCACTTTTCGTTTTCTTGTCAATTCTTTAGCATTATAAGATTTATCTACGGCATACGCAAGCTTGGCCATTTTCTTTTCGACTTAGGATTATTAAAGCGTATTCGTGGTTGCATATGAAATTGTTAAATATCTGGCTTCTACCGATAATGTAAGAATCTACACTTTTAGGGAATACATAATACTTTGGCGGATAATGGGACTAATTAATGTTGAAAGAATATTTTATTTTAAAATACAATGCAAATTCCCGCACGTAACACTATACAATACAAATAGGGGTTTGGAAGATTTTTATAAATTAACTTCACGGACTTATACAAGAAACCAGGCGAGCAAAGAAGCAGCAATGTTGGCACCGAAGATGCAGACTGCAAGTCTGCAGGTGCTGTGATGTGAAGGGTGCAGGCATGGATTTGTGTCTCCATTGTACAAAGTCGTACAAGGTAACAAGTGTGATCTACGTAAATAGGAGTTACCATGAAAAAAACATTTTAGTAACTAAGTAATTGGTGCGTTACTAGACGATGAAAAAGAAATGAAAGTGAAGTTAGAATCTATAAAAACTGAAGTAATAAATACAAATAAGTGGTAAATCGTCTAAGGAGAAGAAAGGAAACTGGATATTTGAAGTTCAGAAAGAGAGAGGTGAAGGAAGATCGAACAGGAAGAGGGCGGAACAATCCTGTAGAGCTTAGTATTGTTCATAACGATAAAAACAAATCTTTAAGCCAAGGGATGTCTTCCAAAGTCGAATGATTCTCTCCCCAGTTGTAAAGGACGCGGTGAGAATCATCCTTCCCTCTTTTACAAAACGCTATACACACGTCAGCTATGCACAAGCCGACACCAATACGTGTAAACAAATAAGCGGCACCTTTGGATAGATCCACTTTTCAATTTTATAGGGACGAACCCTCCTATTATCCCCTATCTTTCCATCTCGCCACCTTCTCCCTCAAGGTTTTGTAGCGCATGCTTCCCATATTAACCTACACGCAGGAAGCAATCTATATTGCGAAAAGGGTGAAATATGCGCTTATCCTGCGATTCTGTCTACCTATACAAGGGAGGGTGTTTACGTCATGTTTCCTCATCTTTTTTTTCCCTTTTCTATAACGTTCACCTTTCTAATCGGTTTCTTCGTCTACACACAGCGATTGCCTTTATTTCCAGCATTCCTGCGTGAAGAATTCCGATTTTGGGAGATATCCTTTTGCGTGCGCGACCTAGCGAATGACTGGGGGAATGAGAAAATGTGTTTTTCCCCATCCCCCACTCTGTTAACGTTTAGAATGGAAATACCGGTGGAGAATCGGGCAAATTTATATCACGGATTTCGCGATTGGAAGCGTTCGTGTTTATGTTCATTATGTTGAGGATGTTCAAGGCAAATTCACGGATCAAATAGAAATAATAACTTTTCTAATACTAGATACGTATACAGGGTGGAAGCTATCGACCCGGTTATAGGAAACCATGATTATATGATAATCATATTAATTACATTAAAATTAAACCTAGTCGATTTTGAAAAAATAAATAAAAATTCTAAAACTAAAACCTATTTTCTCGTAGCGAGCTTACAGCTGTTCTAAATTTAGTTGAGTGTAGGTTTTCACGACCCTAGTACATTGTAGACATGCTTTCCTGGTGTTTTTTTCACGTTGTAGTATTTCATGCTATCAGTCTTTAAACAACTTCTAACGAAGCTGACAATACCGGGAAAACATATCTACAATTTGTAAATAAAAACAATAATTTTTATTGAAATTCACAATATAAGTCGTAATAATTTTTTTTTTGAATTAACGAGGTGCCTAATGCTCAAACCGCATTTTGTATTGTTCCAATACTTGGTATAGGCCTACTTAGGAATTTATCTGCAAATAAATAAGGAATTCCAGAATTTCAGCATAATGGAGTTTTATTACTTGTCTTTTATCTTCAGCAGTATAATCGTACATTATTAACCCTCTCACTGCTCAAGACCAGTATAATTGCAAGCAACTTCAGTATATTCTTTTCAGCGAAGATTATGACGCGCGCAGAGCCGACAGTATTGAAAATAGTAGCGCAGTGGAAGGGATAAGTTATAAACATACACACTCCATGAGGAACTACAAGTGACTTACAACTATATTTAACAAGTCAAATCCCTTCTATGCTTTCTACCATCTATTTTGTTTAATTTTTATTTTGCGCAGACTCTTTTCAACTAACGGAGTTTTTATGTCAATTTCATGTTATTCCTATACCCAGGTCGCTTCCGAACTCACTGTATATTTGTACCTGCCGCATCCCATTGTATGACACGCGTCCTGTTACACGGTGGTTGAATGTCGACTACATACGTCTACAATGGATGCACATCTGCGACCTGAATGATATAGACGAAGCGTAAGTAAATTGGATTTTATTGTTTGATGTTCCCGCGATATCTTTGAGTTGGTTGGAATTTTATATTTTCCTATTTAGATAAGAGATAAATGCGTATTGTATATAGTACCTATACTGTCGTGTGTCAAAGTAACAGATAGATTCTAACTTAACAAAATTGTACCAACTACGAAAGTCGAAGTATATATATATAGATGCAACCATGTAACCGCAGGGAAGAATAATTTAAAACATCGCAATTGAAAGCATCAACATGCAAGAATATAGGAGAAACAGAAAGAATACAACAAACATACGAGAAGGATCGAGTTCGAAATCAAGAAATGTATGGAGGTAACTTCCTCAATCACAAAAAGGTTCGAAAATAAGTGGTGTGGACATGTGAAGTGTGTACCAGAACAAAGATGGTCAAAAAGAATTAGAGAATGGTAACCGCCCAAATGGAAAAAAAAACGGGAAGACTGGATGAAGAAAACAGCTAACTCCTAAGGAGGAAAATCGCGGAAGAGATGAAGTAGGAGGTCCTGATGCTTACGAAGAATATCATTGGTATGTATCTTGTGCACCAATCAATGAGTCATGTGACAACTATAAGAAATGATTATAAATATGAATTTGGAATACACAGATGAGGGCCATAATGACCTGTCTTTTCCTAAAGACATCTTTTAGCACTAGAATGTCCAAACGGAAATCATCAAATCTATGCTATTAATAAAATGTTATCTTCATTTTAAACCTTCCAAGTGTTTGTTTAACGGAACAATGCAACTACACTCAATTTTTATCACATAACCAAAACGGTAGACCGAATATTACGCAAGGATAGTTTTTTTTTAGATAGATACATATGTATTTATTCAATGTAATGTAATACATGAAATGTCATCATCTGTATAAATCGTATAGAACACATATAACAAACACATTTAAAAAAATATATACACAAACGTAAGATTATGTAGAAAGTATAACACAAGGACAGAGTATATAAACATCAGTAACAAACAAACGTATACTAAATTATGGTACAATTTAAGAATTCATCAAACGTGTAGAAAGCCTTATTCAACAAGTGTCTTTTCAGTCTTAGAGCGAACTGACTTTATGGAAGGCACTTTATACTTTGAAGTAGTTTATTGCAAATTTTTGTACCCCAGAAGTCACCATACTTCTGTGTTGTGTGTGTTCTGTGATATGGAACTCGTAAATCCGTCTTACTCTGGTATTATGATCATGGATATCACAGTTGCGGGTAAAGCGATTTCGGTTTTTGTGCGCATAATTCGTAATAGTGAGAATATATGCCCTCCAGGCAAGGTTAGTATTTGTGCGTTTATAAAGGCATCTTTGCATGAATCAGTTCTTTTCAGATCGCACACTATTCTCACAGCGCGCTTTTGTAAAAGAAATATGCGAAATATGAGAAATATGATTATATATTCAAAATTCCCGACCCCAAATAAAATACCGAACAACCAAACGAAACATTACAGAACCTATAAACCGGATACCACCAACCCGATTAAACCGCACATTTTACGTACGCCCAATGTAGGCCTTTTAGAGTATATAAAGCTTCATTTCGTTAGACACTTCTCTCTTGCCAAGTGTAAAGTATAGGTGTTGCGTTTTATTGATATTGAGCTTCAGGTTATTTGAAGCAAACCACCTATTTAGCTTCATATGACGTTGTATCTGTCTTATGCCGTAAGTTGTCCTCGGCTAGACCTTTTGTTACCAGAGAAGTATCATCTGCATATAAACATACAGAGTCTGCTGACACGTCGACTACTAAATCATTAACGTATATAATGAATGCAGCGGTAAGAGCGCTAGGCTTCTGTGGGGGGGGGGAGGGGGGGAAGCCGATGTTTCAAATCTCGCATGTGACGATCGATTTTTAAGTCGATTGAGGCGTTTTACAGCGAGGAGAGGTAGTAACAAGCCATACACTTCACTATACACACTTACACAAACCTAATGTAGAGTGATACATTAGATCCGCGATGTCTACCCTCTGCGCATTTTTGATGCAGTGGCAACAGTAGCATCATATCAGTAAAGAAACAGAAAACCAACTACTACACAGACGACCAACGAAAATCTACCACTACTTCGTAAACTACACATATTTGTCAGCGTCGACGTGGCAAAGCACTCGCGGCGGCACTTTCCGGAACACCTAACGGAAGACGTCGCGGCGCTGCGACAATTGAACCACTACCGTTCGCGCGACGGCACACCACGATCCCGCGGGACTTCAAACACACGTCAGCCGTATTCGTATACACCATCCCCGTTCCACCAGACGCGATTGTACTCGTCGCATGATGTCAGCCTATTCAGAGTACAGGGCGCCTCTTCGACTTCCGGCGCGTAATCGCTAGGGGGCGTCGCGCTCGTTAGATATATGCCAGCCGGCAATAGCACTATATGACGCGGGGGAGGCGGTGTGCTGCGGTCGGGGATGCAACGGATTGTGTTCACAATTTCTCCCGGAAATTATCCGGGAATTTACGTTCCTTTGTCTCTGGCTTGGCGTGTTCTAAGGAAGTTCGTAATCGTCGTAGTGAATGAGGACGGAGTCTGCCGTTGAGTAATGTTCAATTGTAAAGTAAAGCAAAAAGAAGTTAAGTAAAAGAGGTAATAATAATAATCTTTAATACCGAATGCTTAGTACACACGACGACACTCGACACCAGACACTCAGTGTATACATCGAGTGTCTACGTGTGTACACCCCCG
>JARFOC010000639.1:61494-93521 GCA_031763485.1 Osmoderma eremita
ACATCGACGCGCGAGCTAGATGCTTATGAATCCATTTATATTAAAAAGGACAGAAACCTTCTAAATCGAGAAGAAGCGCCTCTGTCTTTTTCAGCGCTAATGGATTTATTGTGAGCTGTAAAAACGTACTCTCGACACGGTGTGTGGTCCTTCTAAAAATTCTCCCACTCGGGGCGGAATCGAAAAATTGTACATGTGTATTTGGTGTAGGTAGAGGGAGTGAAGTGAGAGGAGAAAGTGGTGCATGTTTCTAGTTTAAGAATTTTCGCGGCCATTCGGTTATTCGACTTGATAATGGGAATCCACGTATTCCCGAAACACGTGTCGTCCCGAATAGTAGGAGTAATCCGAACAATGTGTTGATTGTCGAATTATGTGGAATCCAACGCGAACAAATTTTTTGACGGTCAAATGTTGATGTAATATTGAATGCATGCTGGTCCCTCTAATACCCAAGGATACCTCAATCTCACGATACGTCACATGCCGAACTTGCAGTTCACGCACAGAATCAATGCTTTTAGGAACAACAACTGATTTTGGACGGTCTTCACGGAATTCGTTAGTGAGTGAAGTACGGCCACGATTGAATTCCGCGTACCACCAGTATACACTAGTTTTTGATGGTGCTTCATCGCCAAATGCCGAATTAAGTTCATCGATGCACTGTTGTTGAGATAATTCACGTCAAGAATTGCAAAAAATAATGACACGGAAATGTTCACGAGTTAATTCCATTATTTGGCCAAGATGATTCTTTAAGTCCTATAAGTAACGCAAATATCGCTTGTACGTCAAACTGCTCTGTAAGTATACTGTCAAAAAGGCCGAAATTTATGATACAGGCATCAGTTGTCAGGTGGCAGGACCTGGATCGCCTATTCCCGAAATATAAAAGACATCCCTGGTAGAAAAATCAACGTAACTCTTAACCAATACATAATTTTTGGTTTTTGTTCTTCTGATTTGGATGAATTTGTTACCTATCGTTAACATTTCCCTTTGTAGTAGTAAAACATTAATGAAGATTGTGTTAGTTGATAACAAAATAATAATAGAAGTTGTATTTTTAGCAGTTGGCCATTAGCGCCAACGGGCAGTGGCGGAGGTTCGGTACAACCTGGAGTATAACGTCTCAACGAGATCTGTTGTGTAGACATGTACGCTGCCGTAAATACTAGGATGGTTCTCCGTTTTTTTTGAAAATGTTGCCTACGTCGCGAATATGACGAATGTTGGACAAGTTACACAATTTATAGCTGAAGTGCCGGACCTAAATAATGATGGTGTTAAAATTCAATGTGTTGTTTCAATGAAGTACGGAAAGTGTTTGAGTGCATATTAGAATTTATTTCTGATCATTTATTGTATTTGTAAACTTCTATTCGGCCGCCACTGGCTCTTGGCTCAAATTGAGCAACTCTAATAGTAGTCAGCTAATATAGCGAGAATATTTATTTCTATTTTCACCGAACCATTTCTAAACTATTTGATTTAGCTGGAGGAACATTGATTTTTCATTTTGACAGCTCATTGGTGAAATCCATCTTGCAAACAAGATGAATAAGGAATCGAGCGCAATTATCGTCCTATCTGATATTATTTTGAATGATTTTCTATGTAGCAAGTATAATAACGCCATCTACTTTTGATATTATTAAACTTTCCTTTTGGAGAATTGTTTTGAAGATAATACCACTTTAATAGGCCACCTGTACATGTCTACACATGATCACACAAGAAAATTTATAGTTTTATAGCGTGTATTCCGGTACTAGTATACATGAAAATTACGGTGACCATAAATTATACCGATGAGCAATTGTTGATTTTATTAGAGGAAATTATATGATTCCCTTTATTTATAGTTTTTTAGTAGTTGATAAAGCGGAATTGTACATAGTTATAGAGCGTTTCGAAAGTAATATTTAGTCTAAGTTGTTTTTGTTGCTCGCTCAGGACCGGATTACTTTGATTATTGAGTAATTTGCATTAATTTACAACGAAATGTCTAGCATTAAAATAATCCCAGAAATTGCGGTGCAGGATATATTAATATTTGAATATTTGACGGTATTAAAAGTAATATCTACGGGCGATAAACCCTAAATTATAGTCAATTTCATTGTATATTATACACTGTGGAACATTAGGAGAAGGGAGAGTTATTATGGTTGGGATGTAAAAATATAATAAAAGTGCAAGGCATGGTATCAGATTAAAAATATGTTTATTGCTTTTCTGGGCTAATAATGTGAAATATAATAATCATCGTAATTATAATAATAATAATAATCGTAATCATAATAATAAAATCCTCTATAGTAAACACATGCATACACTATGACTAGATAAAACGTTCCTCTACTTTTGTGTAGATTAATATTGACATTTCTCATACTCATACTGCTGGTAAATTTTATTGCTTTCTATTTCCAATTTTTATTTTATTTATTTTTTGTCAGCATACATACATGCGAGAAATTTAAAAGCTCCTCTAAAGAAATCTTTAGTACGTATTCACTAAAGTTTTCCCCATCCAATCTGTTCGATATTTGCAAACCGTCAAATAAATAAAAACGCCATATTTCCAAAGTGTGTAGTTTTCTTTTCACGTAGCAAATACGAAATTTGAAACCGATTTCTTTTCGCACGTAAATATTCGCATTAATATTTATGCTACATGTTTCTTTCGTTAATCTGTTATTTCGAACTTTTTTTCAAACGTGACAGATACTCGAAAAGCCCTTTCCCGAAACTGTAATTGAATTTTCAGCCGGAGACGTTTCTCACGTGACACCTCGCGACGGAGTCTCGAACCTCATCCGTATACGTTTCCCACTTTTCCGGTTCTTTCCGGCATTAAAAATTAATCCGAAATTTATTCATTTATGCAGGTATGCTTTGTCGTCGCAGCGGAAATATAAAATAGGCGCGAACAGGTGACAAGGAGCGAAAATGCGTTGCCAGGGGTCGGCCGTTTGTTTCGCCCCCTCACGGTCGGAAAAAGAGAAGACTGCCCGGATCATTTATTAAAATATCCCACCTGGATGAATAAATGATTCGAAAAACGGACCCTTTGCTCTCGCGTTTCTTTATTATTACTCCACACTTTTGGTTTTAAATGTAATTTAATGACAGCCGTATGCCGTTTGTGTGGGCGTTTCAATGGGACGCGTTGAACAATGGGCTTTATACAAATCCGAAACGTAGAATGTCACGAAAGTTGTTCGTTCTTGTTAGAAAAAATGGTTTTTATGAAAGTTTTCTGTCTCAGAATGATCTTTATTTATGATAGCGGCGGGAGAGCGTGTTACCTTGTCCTTTACATTTCCCATTGTTTGATTCATTGTGTTCTGTACGTTCGAATTAGAGTTGAATATCTTAAAGAATGAGATCATTTTGTTACTTCCTTTCAAGAATGAAATCAGCTCATTTAATGAAAAGAGAAACGACATTTTTTCATATGATAACCGTGTAAACATATTGTGGAAAGCTTTCTATTTTCTAAGGTCGATGCACATGCAAAAATCACTTCTTGTTTTCACCAAATATTGTTCTCAATAAACATATGATAAGCGTATGATAAGCTAATATGTGCGCAAACAATGAGTCATTTTGAAAATAAAAATATAACTTAAAACTATACTAATCGTAATATACCGTGGTTTTTTTTGTAACGTTACACATGGGTATTCCTACAGGCAATGTTAATCGACATAGTTATAGGTTAACGCGTCGTCAGTGAAGATCTGTAGCCGGTGCAATTACGTCACTATTATAAATTAATTATCTCTGGCTAGCACGTTTTAAAGGATCTACTATAATTTATTTTTTCTAAGGAAAAATTTCCACCACACCATGAAAATTTTAAATCTATAACGAAATTGTTAAAATTTATTACGAAAGTGTAGTGGAATTTGGTACGGAAATATTGTTAGTGTTGGCAAGACAGCGCTATGAAGAATTTGGTTATATTTTTAAAAAAGAAAGTGCGAAATTTCAACTTGGAATAAAGATAAACACACTCTTCGGCTTACTCCTCCCTCACAAGTATTAATTAATTCGGGACGACACGTGTTTCGGGAATACGTGTATTCCCATCATCAAGTCCGGCACCGAAGCTAGCGAATCTATCGAGCTAGATGCTCATGAATCGGTTTATATTAAAAAGAATAGAAACCTCCTAAATCGTGAGGAAGCGCCGTTATTTTTCTCAGCACTATTTGATTTATTATGAGTGGTTAAAAAAACGTGCCTTTGAGACGGCGTGAAGTTTTTTCTTAGAATCGTGCCAATCAGGGCAAAGTGTGAAAAATGTTGCGTGTGTTTCGTGTCTTTGAGACGGTCGGCGGTCTTTTCTTGGAATGCGCCAGTCAGGGCAACGTGGGAAAATGTTGGGTGTGCTATTTGGGTGGGTGGTGGAGGGAGTGAAGGGAGAAGAGAAGGTAGTGCGTGTGTCTAGTTTAAGTGATCTTCGAAAGCCATTCGGTGCTGAATGCTGAATGATGGGAATCCACGTGTTCCCGAAACACGTGTCATCCCGAATTAATTAATACTTGTGCGGGAAGAGTAATCCGAACAGTGTGTTTATCGGGCTGCCCCACAGTACTTGCTATCTTTATTGGAATAAAGAAATTATTTTCTTCCATTTGTTAATTAAGACAAATAAAATAACATAACAAAGGTGAAGTCTAATTTCCTTCTTGTCTGGGTTTATTCCATTACACGCAGTACGTGTACGGGCTTTCAGTTTGTCCAAATTAAGTATTTGAATGGTATTATGAACTTTACTTTTCAGATGACCCCAAAGAAAGCAATCGTTTGGCTACAAATCAGCTGATCTTTTGAGGGTACTGCATTCGTGTCAGGTTTGCGCTTGAAGATTGGTACGTGATAAATAACTAACGGATTACTGGACAGGAAATTTAGTATTTTTCAATGAACAAATGTAGGATACAACCCGGAAGTTCTGAGTGTTGACCTCATCATTTATTATCTACTATGAAACTGTTAAAATATTACGATATAGTAGAATTTGGTTATGCTTTCAATAAAATGCAAAATTTCAACTTTGAATGAAGAAATTATTTTATTTTAATTGTTAATTAAGACAAACAAAACAAAGGTAAATGTAGGCAAATGTAGTTTCGTCAGTAAAAAGTGTTCTATTAAAAATTTCTACGTTTTCATTTGAGAAATTAAACATTGTTTCACACAAATTTCTTCGGTTTATTTTATCTTCCTCGAAAAGCTCTTGATGATTGGTATTGAATTCTTTCACGGTTTTGTGCACCGAACTGTAGGTACAATACTTCAAGATGTTTTGCTACATTTAAAAAGGGTTCTACACACATATCTTAGGATATTCAGATTGTTGTGTTCTGTTAAAACGTGATTGGTTTTTCTTATTTTTATATGAGAACACAACCATTACTTTGAGTTTGTTAAAAATATTGAGAATAGTTTTCGCATAAAGTATCGGCCTTCATTATAATCGACTAAAAACATGTCCCTAACCCGACTTAAATTATTATTCTTCGGCTACGGTACCACGTTATCATTGCCACCTTTTCATCTTCGTTTTATCTGTTCATAATTCCAATAAATTTTCTACTTTTGAATTTATTTTGTGATCGATGTATGAATAAATATAAAAAACAAATTATTAAATTAATAAAGAAATATTTAACACAAAGAATTTTCTTTCACACTGACGATGCGTTAACGTATAACTGGTTGCCTATAACGTTACCTGTAGGAAATAACTATGTGTACCGTTACAAAAAAAGCCCTGTATTTGTTCCAACTTAATATATAATTACTGTCTACTAAGATTAAATATAATGATATGTTTGGTATAAGTAAAGATTGTTGTTTCAATTGACTCTATTTAACAAGTGTTTAAATTGAACAAATTGGGAAAACAAAACCTTAGACAGAGTAATCTCAATCTAAGAAATACATATTACGTCACATCCGTCGGATGTCGAGTTTATTACGTAACGTTTAGAGGTATCTACGCCTTGAGTTCAGTAGCGGCGGCACAATTATCTGTTTACTTGTCAAAATTCAAAATAACGATTGCGTCTGAATTTGTAGGGAGCGTTCGAATTTTTACTTGTTTTGCCCTTTTCAACACAGTAGTTTTTCTAGTATTATTTTTAATAAAATAATAATTTCTTTCAATTCGCTTATTTTTTTATTACACAATTGTACAGGTTATACTAGTCATAATTCACAACCATTTTACAATTACTTTGACCTACGCTTTCGTATGTGAATATTGCGCACAGTGATTTGGTGGTCCAGCAGATGGCGCTATTCTGATTTATAAAGTTGTACATAAAAAAGTCGCTCAAACATCACATATGTCATAGTTCGTTTATCGTTAGTTGTTCAGTTAAATTTTAGCACTGCATCTCTCATCAGCTTAAATCACCTCTGCCACTGATGACTTTAGTTTGCGCATTCTACGTTGACATTATGATGACGCAATATCTATTTTTTAAATTGAGATTATTATACTTTTTACTCGAATTTGACTCTTAATAAAAGTTAAGAAAGCAAATAAACATAGTATGTAATTTAGGAAATAATTTTTATATGTGTGACTGTTATTAATATGTCATAAATTTTATGAATGCTTTTATACCTTTTTTATACAGGAAAAATGAAATGACTAGTATAGAACCTTTATATTCAATGCTACATTTAAAAATAATTTATTCTCCCAGCCATTTAGAATTCTGGTATATGTATGTATGCAGAGGTAACGCCCTTTATGGAATAAATTTTGCGTAAAATTATGTTTCTTTCGGATATAATTTCAAATTTATGATGACATTACTTTTAGCAAACTTTTATAGTAGCGTACGGCAAGGTACAAAGACTGCAGATTATAAGAATGAGTTCAAACCAATGTATTTCGCAAAAGAAAAAACAAAAAGAAAACATTTTTAACTTAGGAAATGTTGGAAGTTTACGCCAGAAGGTAAAATTTTCTTTCTTATTTTGATCAGAAGTTTTTCAATATTGCTAGAATAATATGTTGGAAAGCCGCTAAATGTAGGCAGTGTTTTAAGTCAATAACGAATGCAATGCAGGTCAGTATTGGTGGGAGAAGTCGATTTTAAACTAGAGAACACGGGATAAACTGATAAAGTGGAGACGGAATATACTAAGAAGAATACTATGAGAGAAACAGTGTATGGATATGAGCGAAAGACAGACAAAGAACTCTACGAAAAGTACAGAGAGCCTACAACAGACATGGAAGTTCAAGCGAGATGCATTGGTACATCGAACGAATGCCACAAGGAAGGATAGCAAGGACCATAAAGTTAGATTATAAGAGAGAGAGAAAAGCAGACCAAGGAAACGTTGGAGCGTACCTGTACTTTCACACTTACAAGGGAAGGGAGTACAGAATTGGAAAACCTAGGCCAACAATAGAAAAGACTGGAAGAGGATAATCAAGCTGTCGTCCTAAATGGCCTGTGAGGAGTTATAAATATTTTTTAAATCAAATGTCTTTTAAATTGTGAATATTTTAAACGCAATGAGTTGAAGTTGTAACTCTCACCCATATAAAATTAATGTGAATGACGAATAACATAACATAACGATGAGTCTAGAGAATTTTCGAAATCTACCGCGTTAGTTAAGGCAACGAAGTCTAGATCATCAGATACTTAAAAGGACAATTAAAATCTTTGATTTGAAATTTTGAATTTGAAAATATTATCAGAAAGAAAATCAAAAAAATTGGGAAAATTTAAATATAAGATTTTATTTGTAAATGAAGTATCTTCTTAGGAATGCGAAGAAATTATCTATTGAAATTAATCTCTTCACAATTCTATCGATGATTTTTCTTTGGTACTAGGTATAAAGACGCAACAAGGTCTAACGAAAGAAGTGCCAATTTGGTCGCGAATATGTTAAGCAGATAGCATGAGTTCCTCTTTAATCTGGTCATCGATAAAATAATACGTAGTGTTGGCGAAGGCAGTTGAGAAAATGGGACATGGAGCCCTGAAAATACATGATGCCATACCGATTAATGGCTGAGAATGAGGACGAACTGCAGTGGTAACTATATAGATTCAAACAACAGCAATACATTTCAATATATTAATACCAATAGAAAAGATCATCTCTATGGTTATAGCAAAAGAACCTATAAGAAGCAAATTAGCAACCCATGAAATAGAATACGGGCTCCACATATTTTGGGGTTGAAATGTCTATACTTGACGCGGCGAATAGACTGCATCTATTCGTAACTCCGCATTGACGTCCAGATTAAACATCCCAATTTTCAACATATAAACTTTGCAAGACTAAGCTATTATTTCATATTTGTACTGAATGTCTAACCTTTAGAAACATCAAAAATGCCAAAAACAATTAATCGTATAAATGCCATTAACCTTTAGTATATCTTGAGAGATCTTTTGAAAATATTCTTTCATAATTTACTATATGAGATCAGATGCAATATAAGGAACGAAATAATAGGACGACAAATGACAAAGTCAAGTATAGTTGAAAACCCTACATCAAGAAGTACTGACTTAAGCCAACAAAGCATCAACAATATCCGGTTGTTTGAGGGATATAATATGGAATAATAAATAAATATATGAACACCGAAAGCAAAGTTCACACCTATGAAGCAGTGACAAGACCAGTGCTAGCATGTGCAGCAGAGACTGGAGTCAGGATGTAGAAAACAAAAAGCCTGGTGGGAGCTATTAAAATGAAAACATTTAGAATGATCAAGGGAGTTACTTTAAGAAACCATGGAAGAAGAACCGCGTTACGCAAAGATCTAAAGGTACCAGACGTTATTCTATTTGTAAGATCAAGACGCCGTTACTGGAGGGAACGCGTGAAGCAATGCAGGACAATTGAGGGCAATATAAGCAAAAGATGCGAACCTAAGCAGAATGAGACCATCCGGAGGTATCCAACGTCGATTCCAACGTCTAGGTGGACGTTGGAATGGACGTTGGATTTTCACATCGCAAGAGGATGGTCAAACGGAAACAAATAACAATACATAGTCTTAAAATAAGAAGAAGACGAAGAAGAATGTACGAATGACAAACACAAGTTAGTTACACGCTTAATAAAACTTATTTTAGTGATTATAGTGCAGCTCACGTTTTAATGGAAGTATTGCTCTTATGGACCATATCCATCCTTTTTTATTTTATACGAATTTGTATAAGCCTATCCTTTTCTATTATGGGGATTGTTACCAGATATTATTTGGTGGCTGTTGGTATTAATCACTGTTTCTGTCATTTGTCAATTTCCGTTCATCTTCCTGTGTCACTTGTATTCTCCCAGTTTCTCTTGTCTTCTATTACGCATTTATCTTCGAACAAATCAGTTTTCATTGTGGAAAAGCGTGATTTGCTGGAAATAGTATCACAAGAAAAAAAAACAAGTGCAATAAATATGTACTCGATGAAGGAGCCGTTCAACAGGGACACACCATTCTGAGATTACCACCGTACCACTGCACCCTAAATCCCATTGCACTGGTATGGGCATATGTCAAGGATTATATGAAGCACATTAATACGAGATTTCAAGTTCAAGATATGCTTGTGCTTACTCAGCAAAGATACGATAATGTTTCAGTACAGAATTGGCAAAGTGACATTAAAGATGTTATGAAAAGCAAGACATTTAATTTTATCATAGTGGTTTTATGTTACTTATATTTTATCTATTTTACTTGAAGAAGAAATGTGGAAATTGGACTAGATGCAAGATGAACCCAAACAATTTATTATTAAGTTAACATCGGCCTCATCATCATCATCATCATATTCATGGTATTCCAATACCGCTTGATTTGACAAATTTATTATAGAAATGATTTTTAATTTGTTGTAAGCATACTCGTGTGAATATTTGTAGATTTATATTTTGCAATATTACACGTGATTAACAGCAATAATAGGGATAATATGTTGATTTTGACGTTTCATGGTGTTTTCTTTAAGTAGGTATAATAATCAGCAGTATTCTATCAAAATTCGTATAGGAACATAACTGAACATAACCCATAAATACAAATCTTTTCAGAATAAATTCACAGATTGATATTTATGAGTTGGCAACATAACATTTACTATAGTGTTCAGAGCGACAACATACAGAAAACTGATTACCTAAATAGATTTGACAACATGGCGTACGATCTCCATAAGAGCAATACTTCCTTCAAAACTTGAAGTGCAGTATAGTGCATAAGCCTAGTTTATAAGTAAACACCTTTATTTTTAGTTTTACTTTAGTTTAGCTTTACTGCTGAAGATGACAACTTCGTTGTTGAAACACTGTTTTTATTTATTTACGCGGTGTGGAGTATTCAAGGTTTTGTTAAATATGTAGTGACGTGTCGCATTTCCAACGAAAAGTAAAGTGAGGTAGTCGTAAATGTAAAACATATATCATTCCTTTTACCATATGCACCGAGGTGTGTAATTTAGACAGTTACCAAAGCTTGAAGCCTTATGGGAGTGTTATTTTCGACAGCCTTTAAGTCGAAACATTACAATTGGAAACGGTGCCAATCAGGGTTCAATGTTGTGTATTACGCTTCCTGCTAACGCTGTTAGTTAAACTCTTTTGAAATAGTATTTTTATAGAAATTAAGTTAAAAGTTTTGTGTTTGTATTTACCTTTTTCAACAGGATTCTACTAACAGGATTCCAACAATTCTCTTCATTATAAGTATGTAGCTGTTTTCCATTATTATTTATGTTAGTTATTGATTATATCTTATACCTATTTAACCTTTTGGGAACATGTAGTAAATGTATTAAAATAGTATTTCAAATCGTACCTTTTATTCTAGATAGAAGATTAAGATTATGGGCTAATATCGTTTGGAGTTCCTAGAATAATTTTATACCGTTACCGGAAACTATTTTAAGATTTATAGAGCGAGGTGGATTATCTACGTCTTATCGCCGTTATCCACGTAAAAGTTAGGATGATAACAATTTATACTTACGCGAATAATCAATTAACCAAATGCACTCTACTTTATCTACCGAAGTTACCGGATATCGAATAGATTGGACGGATTTATTTGCTATCAATTGAACTTAATAAAGGTGATTTCTACTAATCTACGATTTTTTTCCTTCTCTCAAGTGAAATGACTAGTTCACAAATATAATAATTAATATAGTTTATAAATATATTTGGTGTATATGTTTAAGGCGGCGACAGGTTTTTTTATCATTTTAAAATTTTTGTCAAAAAAGAAATACGATGCCGCGCCATTTTTATCACTGGTTTGTTTCTCTTTATTTTTAATTCATATTATTCATATCATAGTCATTATTTTCATGTCTACAATGTATAGGTATATAATAAATATTATTAAAAACATATATCATTACGTTTTAATATTAATAATACATGCATATATTGCTTCAATTTAAAATAATTTTTTTTATTATGTATGTATATCACCCATTCTTTCGAAACTAAATTCTAATAATTGAATATATTTTTGAACTCCCGTTTTTTCTTTTGTTTTTTTTGTTGCCTAACGTAGACTCAGTCTCAGGACGACCCATTCACGGCGCACTGACCACGCACTGTGTGCTTTCCCTTCCATTTCGTTTTTCAAACCACTTTTTATCGTTATCGTAGACAGAGTCGTGCGCGAAATTACGGCTTAATAACTTTCTTGGTTTTCCGCGCATTTTTTTCTATTCCTTTGGTGTTTCCCTTTTCGTATATTTTCGATATTCCCTCCGAATACTCCGGACGATTTATTGCACGACGCGGCCTCCCAGGTTTCGTTTCGCTCTGATCCCACTGTTTAAAATAAGTTTCAAGCGAACTACGAATCGATATCCGCGCGACGCCGACTGGGTCGAACATAATCGCCGTACGTCTTTTCTCGCTTGGCGTATACAACTGGGAATACAGATATGAACGTGTCGAGGTATAGTTTTTCTTTGGAGAAATTTATTTCCAGCTTGGTAATTGCGAAACACTTACTCTGTCCAGTATTTATTGATCCTATAGAGTATGCATGCTTGTATTGATCTATATGTGGATACGTATGTATGTTTTGTTTCTTCTATGGTATTACAGTTAAGTACTTCTTTACATTTTTTCATATATGCACAGGGAACTAAATTGGTTTACAGGTAAACACATATGCACCATTCAAATATACATGTATACAACGTGTTCAAGATAAAAATGCTTATTATGGGCAAATAACAAGATGGCAAATATCGAGTAAACGGGACGAAAGTTGGTTCAAAGTTAGCCATTGCTCATAACGTTTCGAAAACCCAGATATTTTTGGTCATTTTAAAAACGTTGGCTCTTATCTATTTGAAAAGATGCTGAAGAAATAAAAGCACATTACATTTGTTGCTTTCAATCTACAGGCTGAGGAAACGCTCACTCATAAGCTACTCTAGCAATGTGCGGTTGTAAACGCACACTCATATGAGCGGTATCTTAAGGACATTCATTCTTTGACTCAGGCACATAGGTGGTCAAGTTTATTAAAATTTACTCGTGTGCGCTCTTAACCCATTAAAGACTATCGTCCAAATATTTATACATATTTACAGTATATTTTAGGAGGGTGGTTGTTGAAACTAGAGTCTAACAGATGACGTCAAGTATTCAATAACATCTGTTTTACATATTTGTGACAGTTATTTGCGATCGTTTAGTAAAATATGTCTGCAAACAAGAGAAAACATTAGTGTGGCTTTCTCAAGTCTTTCAAAAGTAAATATTTTATAGTTTATGTTTAAAATCTTTAAATTACTTTATACATTGTAATGCAAGTAAGCAAATAGAATAAAGAAAATGCAGGTGCACTTTTGATAGCCTCAAGGTTGTGAATACTAGCAACTACTAGTTATATTTCTTCTTGTAATTCAAATCACTTTTTTTGTGTTTAGACGACCATTAACAACGGAGGAATTGCTAACTATAATAGAAGAATTGGATGATGATGACGTAGCCAAAGCTGAGAGAATTGATTTTACATTATTTCCGCCAGATCATGATGAGGATGTCGATCAAGACGATGCGCCTGATGAAGTAGTCACGAAGAATAGTATCCTTAACCTAGGCATGGGCATTTTAACACAAACTTCGCAAGTACAGTTAGGAAGAAAAGGCAGTGAAAAATACGATTTTGTTGTTGCTGAAGACGCACCTGCGGTGAGAAAACTCAGTCAGCAGTAGCAACGTTGACGAGGTGACAGATCCCGAAGACAATATTCTAATATCACGAATACGTTTGGATATTTTAAGTAAACAAGAAATATTTCAAAAACGTACGAATAGAAACAAGAAAAATTGGAAAGAAGTTTGTCTTGAATCCGAGGGTGTTCATGATGCTTACTTCAATGTTAAAAATACGGAGCAACGTCAACCTGAAATAATTCAGGATATGGTAAACCAGAGAGCCAGGCCATTACAGTTTCTCCATTTATTTTGGGATGAAGATCTGCTTCGCTACATCTCTAACAAAAGTGAAAAGTATGCAAAGTACAAATATGGTGACAACAACTTTAGTGTAACTATTGAGGATATGCACAACAAGTTAGCAGTTTTATTGGTGTCTGGTTATAACAAACTACCAGACAGAAAGATGTATTGGCAAACAATGTAGGAATATGTACAATGTAGCCATTTCTGGGGCCATTTCGAGAGATAGATTTTTACCAGTTTTCATATATTTGCACTTCGACGACAGTAATACTGGAGAAGACAAGTGTCGGAAGATTAGATAGACCCCTGATAGCAAAATTGGTTCTAAATTCGAGATGTATGCTGAACCATTACCACAGACGAGGTCGTGGAACCACACTACGGTAGACATCATGAAGCGGTTCATTAGAAGGAATCCGATCAGATTCGGATTTAAATTTTGGTGTCTCAATAAACCTAACGGTTATTGTGCTCGCTTCAAGTTGTACGAGGGCATGGAAGCACGTACTGGTGGTATGGGGCTAGGTAGTTCTGTTGCAAAGAACATGACTGTAGGCTTTATTCCAGAGGGAAGTCACGTGTTTTTAGACAATTATTTTAACTCTTTACCATTATTAGATGACTTAAAAAATGAGAACCTGTACGTTACAGGTACCATTTGGTCGGATAGAATTGAGAGAGCTCCTTTAAAAGACCTAAAAATACTTCCATGTTCTTAGAAACCAAATCAGTGGCATAAGTATTTACAGGTGACCCGATAACAGTCAGGTTACTATGGCTACTAATGGCAGCGATGTACTGATCATCACGCATATATGTATAAAGTGTAATGTAGGATTACATATAACTTTTTTTAAAGATTATCATACAAAATCATAGTAAGATGTAATATAAACTTAAGATCTCGAAATATAAGTTCTTCCCTTTAAAGTCGTTTTTTTTCGTTTTTCTTAAAAATTGTATGTATAAATGTCTAAAATGAGCTAATATTAACAACATTTTATAAAGCGAATACATTTTCTGCATAAATACTATAGTAGCAGTATTTAATGGGTTAAGGTGCGAATCCACGATGACAGAAAAAAGTCATGATCCTTTTAACTCATGATTTATTTAAGTCAGCAGTGTTTCCACTGTACAGCAAAATATGTGTCATGATTGAAGAAATTTCATGCCACAAGAAACTTTTAAGTTGTGAAACTCTGCGACCGTATTTTGGTGTTTCCACATCGCACGGAATATTTATTTCAAGAGTCATATTCAAGATATAAATGACACCGCTTCTGTAGTGCTGAGTATATTAAGTTCATGGTAGAAATGGTACCATAGTTCTACCATAAAGCCAATATTTGTTGAATTGATTTTACCCTACGGGCCAATAATTTTTTAAAAAATCGGTGTTAATATTTGTGAACGTTACCGTTACCAAACCTACACTATACTTTAAAAATTCATTTTTTTCAATGTCAATTCTGTTCTCTTTGATCTTACATGACAATAACTCAGTTTCACTGTAAGGCTATCAGAATTCTCAATTTACTTTTGTATGTATTAATAAATAATTAATAAATAAATAAATTAATTTAATTAATTTTTAATTAATTAATTAATAGATTCGGGAATTGGTTGATAATGGGAGCCGACGTGCTCTTGAAACATATGTATCGAATTTTATTAAATTAATTTGTGCGGTGTGGATTTCCCGATACTGTGTATTAGTGATACCAACCCACAGTCCTTGCAATTCTTTCACAAATAATGTTGTTTGCTATTTACTGGCCCTTTTCCATATAACAATTGTGGATTACATCGTTGACTTTGATTGGTTCACGTACCAATCGTCAGAAAACTGCGCATTGTAACAAAGCTAATCATAAGCACACATCATCTGTGTCGTAAAATAATGTAAATGCAATTTCTTAATAAAACAAGTGAGATGATCATCATAGAACCCTCTAACGTTAGGGTAAGAATGACTGAATATAGAGGTTTTAGGAATAGGCATTTAATAATAAAGTTTACTAGTTAATTCTTTGAAAACGGCACAGAAAAAACCGATATATTTGATTACTATGCTTGATTACTATGATTGCTTGGATTCTTTATGGAATAACGAACATGAATGTGTCTCTTTGATCTTGATTTTCAATTATATTGTTAGCACCATTAACAATACACTTTTTTAATTTTGTGGTATTTGTGATGAGGTTTTGTTCTTATATCTCGGTTGAACGCTCGTATATTTTAAGATTGAAATATACTTTTTGTTTGACAAGGCATACGATTATCTGCCGTTAAATCTTATGGGCCCAATTTTGTAAATAATATCAGACAATTTTACGGTTTACGTTGGATACTTTCATTTTTCGTTTGTAAATAACAACCAAAACATTTGCGTCAACACGGTAAACAGTGCATTGAGGTACAAAGTCAGACATAGTTACTGATGAGTGAACTATAACGCATTCCAGCAAACAAGTTAGTTAAAAACATTGACAGTTCGAGAATGGTACGCTAATCGCTTGTTGGAACAAAGCTCATAAGAAATTCTAAAATTCATGAGCTGAATATGAACCGTAAGTCATTTATGTGCCCATGTGGTTTTCCATAATCTGCGTTTGAGGGTGTTGACAAATGCAATGTATTAAATTAATTACGACATTAAAATTTGCATAGTGTTTTTTATCAAATATTCATTTGGAACGCCACATTTTACACGTTTTAACACCTATAAAATGAAATGTTTATTAAAAAATATTTCGGAGCAAGATAAAATATTTCCCTTAAATAAGGTAACTTAGTTTGACAGAATTGCTCTTTTTGAAATAAATACATATGTATATCTTAAAATGAAATTAGCTGCCAAAAATTATTTGTTTGGATCACATAAATCGCACAGACAATACAATATCTTCAAATTAATCAAATATATCTTTGATGCCATTTCAAAATAAAATTTGGTTGAATTGAATGCATATTTGGTTGATTCAAGATCTTTTCTCTCTCTGCATATAATCCCTTGAATATTTATTTAGATATTAGTAATGGATTGTTCGAGTTAAAGTGCTGTATTCTAAGGAATATTTCTTTGTACATATAAAATGTGTACATATATAAACTACAAATTAAATATTTATTTGGTACCATTGAAAAAAAATTATTTATTTTTATAAATGCATATTTATTAGTGGCATAAAAATCATCTTATCCCCGAAGAATTTCATTCGCACATTTTTCGAAAATAAAGACTAAAATGAAAACTTTTTAGTTCATTTGCATACCCATACATATTTTGGTAAGGAAATGGAATGATAACCTCAAAGTTTACATGGTTGAATTTGTAATGCATGTATCCACCAACATTATTATTTTGTTTCACTTTTTGCAAACGCGAATGAAGAAATTCCTTATCTCTTCAAATAGTATCAGAAAGAAAAAGTATAATAAATACAAAGCGATCAAAAAGAAAAATACCTTCTCAGTAATATATTCAAAGCACCAACTGTTGTCCCTTTTAATCGGTGTTGTAAGTGTATTTCTTACCGTTTCGAACAAGCTTTTTTATCTGGATCGCGGTATATACTGTGCTTGGAATGTCAAATTTCCCAGTAGTTATGAAGCAAGTCCCTCAAATGGGATTAACACCACATCATTTTTAATTTGCACAGTAAATTGGTATATAGTACACATTGAATTGTTGATATTACATTGAAGAAATGTGTGATAGTTTTGTTCTGATTCTGAATAATTTTTGATGGACGCTTAGCAGTGTGTAGGCGCTAGTTTTTAAATTATATGTAGATGCATAGGATTTGAGAGGATTTCGAGTTTTACTTTGAGATTCACCAAGGTGTACGTTAATTATTTTATAGTTTCAGTTAATGGTTCTATCAAACATTTGTACCTTCGAACTAGTTTTTATTTTAAAGCAAAAAATAATATACTAAATCTAAATTTATTCCATTTTGGAAAAGTTGGACTTCTTAATCAATTATGTTCTTCTCTTTATGTTTCTATCATTACTTATGTGATGAGGTGACGACAAAGTTAATTTTGCGCTAACTGCAATTTCATGAATATTTAGCAATTTAATTTGCAATAGAAGAAACTATTGTAACAAAGGTGAATGTCGAAAATGTTATAGCATCACTCGGTTCAACAAGGAATGTTTTGCACTATATAATATCAATAGAATATGTGGGAATCACAATGACTAAAGAAGCAATGAAAAACAGATCCACTGATGCGAGATTTATCAAGAAAGTGTGATGTGTAGGCAATTTCTATATTAATAAGGTTAAGAAAATAATGTAACAACAAATACCAAAATAACACATTATATAAATGTTCAACCAATATTAGAGTTTATTAGAAGCTAAAGTTGGTTCAACTGGTTGATTTGCTCATTTCAATGGAAAATAAGGCAAGATGGTCCTGGGAAGTTAAAATGACATGGGACAGGAGCTACACAAGTCCTAATTTGAAAAGGAGATGGAATTACTGGCAGAAGATAAACCGATCACACACTATATAGAGAAATATTTCGCAAATTCATATAATGGTAGAATATTTGTTGTTGCAAAGTTATCTTTCAAACGAATCAATTATAGTATTATTTTTGACGTTGCTATTTTTATCATCATCAGAGTGTCTAATCATATTTAGAAAATAATTTTATGTATTATTGTGTAATATTATAATTGAAGAATCAACTTTTGCGCCGAAGAAAATAAATGTATTTTCTTAACATTATTGTTTTGTTTCATAAATAATGTAAAAGGTAGTATAACATTAACCTCAATCTGACATTTTGGCTAAGGTCAATTGTAGTACCTACGAGAATTTACATAATTAGACACGGAACATACCACGACAGTATTTTTCTCGTGATTATTTGCTTTATTTTGGGGTTAATTTATATTAGTAACACAAGGCTAGCAGAGGTGTTTTTTCACGTTTAATTTTAAAGTTTTTATTTTAGCACTGTTTTTATATTTATATTATAACGAACAGAGTAACCTAGGTCAATTATGTGTGTATACTTTATTATATTCAAAATGGTATTTATGTTTGAAACACGTGGTAATGGACTGTTGGGAAATTGACGTTCCAAGATTGATTATTACACGAACAAACGAATAGTTGTATTATATTGTTAAAACTGAATACAGTAATATGTTAAGTGTATATCGATTCGTTGTATGAATTTGGCCTTTACGTCGAAAATAAGGTGGTCGCTCCTTTTTAAAACGGTGGTCCGCACATCTAAGGACATACACGCATGCAGTACAAAATTAAGTTGTCTCTGGTTCAAGTCTTCAGTGTATTATCCTCTCACTTATTCCTTTAAAATTTTTACCATTTACGCTTTCATCGAAACAATATATTTAAAACTGAAAAGAGGTGTTTTTATGTTTATGCAAAATTGACGTCTACTTCTATAGGGTTCGTTGCTTTCAATAAATTCTTTCGGTTATAACGTACGAATTAAGCGTTTTCTGTGTAGATTATATTGCTTATTATTGCCAGACTGACCTTTCTATACTAAATTTTAGCGAGAGCTAATTATTCACCCCCTTACTTTACTTACTTTTACCTAATACATTTTTCTCTTATCTACATCTACAATTTTTGACGTAGAAAATATTTCTTTTGTTTAGTATATAAATGATATACTATACAATAGATAGTCCAGAAAATCGTATAGGAGGATAAATGCCCGATTCAACTAAATAAAACTTCAATTTTGTTCATTTTTGTACATTATTCCTAGAACATAAAAGATAAGGCCACTACGCTCTCTGTATTTTTTTTATGAACAAGAGATATTACGACACACTGTTGGAATACTCCTCCCGCACAAAGTATTAATTAATTCGGGACGACACGTGTTTCGGGAATACGTGGATTCCCATTATCAAGTCGAATAACCGAATGGTTATTTATTTATTATCTTTTATAACCGAATAAATAGGTTATTCGACTTGATAATGGGAATCTGCGTATTCCCGAAACATGTGTTGTCCCGAATTAATTAATATTTTGTGCGGGAGGAGTAATCCGAACAGTGTGTCATTGTGCTACCAGACAGTCCTTGCAATCTTTACTAAGAGACACTACATCGCTTATAAATGTGTTTATTTATGATTTAATTAGTTATACAGATTTGTCATGAATTGATAAGAAGTCTTAAAAAGATAGAGATAAATTTGGATCCGTGATCCAAACTAAGATATGTATTAAGAGTATTTGGGGTTTATTGTCATTTATCAACTCATCATCAAAAAATATAATTACCATTTTTGATACGAACATTTGAGTTATTCGATTGTTTAGAATTTGCGCGACTTTCTGAAATCTATTGCTATTTGACGAGAATTTGGTTTGTCATTGTTAGATGTAGATAGGAAACATATCAAAAGCGCCCATAATGTAAATATATGATCATAGATCATAAATCTATTGGTAAATAATTTCTAACAAGATGATCTATAAAAAATAACATGATCGAGAAGTGAGTGTTAACATCTCGAAACAGAAACGCGTCTATTTGTCTAGGTCGATGACCAACTCGTCGGATTCTTCTTTAAGTTTATCGCCGTCCCAATTCTGACACGCCGACTCTTGGTGTTTGTTCAAATAAGATTTGAGCGCGAAGGTTTTTTTACAATTTTGGCAACGGAAATTCTTGTCGGAGGAGTGCGTCTGCATGTGAGCGCGCAGATTGGACCGGTCCGCGAACGCTTTACCGCAATGGGCGCAGCCGTACGGCTTCTCGCCCGTATGCGATCTTAGATGGCCTTGGAGCAGCCAAGGACGCGAAAATTGCTTACCGCAAACGCCGCAGCTGTGCGCCAATTTGTGTGTCAGGACGTGCATGGCCAACGCGGGCATACTAACGTAGGCTTTGCCGCACGTCATGCACTTCTTTGCCGATTGGGAATCGAGACTCCGGTGAGTTTGCTTGTGCCGGGACAGATTGCTCGAGGTGGCGTACTGCTTTCCGCACAAGCAGCAGGTGTATCGGTTCGACTTTTGCGAGGAGTCCGCTTCCGGAGGCGGTTGGTCAAGCAATACTTCGACTTGGGGTTCTTCGTCGACCACAGTATAGAATTTCTGAAATAGAGAGACCTATATTTAATTTAGACTAATTTAAGGAAGACAATCAGTAACATACAAATGACTGAATTAATTCATCTTCCTAAGTTGATCAAATTATTCGCGAAAGTACGTAATACCTACTACACTAGTGTTTATTATTTACGGCTGGCGAACCATAGGGTTAAATATTTTCATACAAACTTTGCTAACTTTACTTTGATTCGATTAAATTCACAGCGGGAAAAAATGAACAATCGTCTACCTTTCTTAGATAGTTTAGTAATTAAGAATAACAGTAAATTAGAAATAGACATATACAGAAAAGAAACCAACACAGATTCATAATGACAGATTCAAACCACTGTCAACAACATAAGATGTCCGCGATTAATTTCCTGGTAAATAGATTAATTAAATTCCGATATAAGTCAAATCAGATTCGAAAAAGAATTAAAATATATTAAAAACATTGCAAAACACAATGATTACTTCTCTGTAGATGTTGATCGCGTTCTTAAGAAGGTCCAATATAGACAACATCCACAACGCTTACTCCGGTAGAATCCCCCGACATAACTAAATTTTTAATATTACTTTTTCATAGAATAACGAAAGGAATATTGAAAGCGGTTATAAATCGTGGAACACACTTCGTAACCTTTTAGGAAATCCTAAAGACAAACAGGAAATGAAACAAAAGTCGGGAATTTATAAAATTACATGTGGAGCTTGTGCGAAAATCTACATTGGACAGACAAAGAGGTCTACTGAAATTAGATATAAAGAGCATATCTCACACTAGCGGCATGAGAGAGCAGATATGTCTGGGGTTGCGGAACATATGGTAAAAACTCGGCATAATATAAATATGGATAATTTAAAACTAATGAAATCGGTAAATTCGGCGCGCGAGCTAGATGCTTATGAATCTATTTATATTAAAAAAGAATTAAAAAAAAGGAGAAGAAAAAGCAGTGCATGTTTCAAGTTTCTAGTTATTTTTGCGCTCATTCGCTTATTCGACTTGATAATGGGAACCCACGTATTCCCGAAACACGTGCCGTCCCGAATTAATTAATACTTTGTGCGGGAGGAGAAATCCGAGCAGTGTGTTTATTTGCTAACTTGTTTAAAGAAGGTGTAGTATTAACAATTAATCTAATAATTTTATGAGATTTACTTGGAAGATTTACATTATAATAAGTGAGAATTTGTTAAAATCTAGCCTGAAAAATTACTTAATTAATTTAATAAAAATCACTTGATTTGCTTCACAAATGTATCCGATTACTCTGACATATGTTTCAGTTTAGCGTAATCGAATAAATTCGTGAAAAAATCAAGTGGTTTTTATTATATTAGTTAATTTATAGTGTTTCACCAAGAACCTATACTGCTACATCCATCAATAATACGAAAAATACTGTGTCCACTACAAATTGAATGATCGGCAGTAATAGAATTACATACTAAATTGGAATTCATTCCCTTTACGAAAAAGAGAAAGCTAGGTGACCTAAACCTCTAGATCGTTACCACCGAAATAACAAGACCGAAGTGACTGATTTGTGGCGTCACCATATATGGTTCGTAAATACATCGATCGCTTCTCTTAACGCGCATTTTGGTGTCTCCAGCATTAGTTCTATTTTGAAGGGTATCCAGTGGAGAGAATGAAAACACAGTTCTTTCAGAAGATTACAACAAACATTCCAATAATTGTGTAGTGTTAGAATACAATGTCTTTTATGTTTTTAATTAAGAAAATAAACATTCTGAAGCAACGATTGCAATTGAGATTTGTATTCAGATGTTCTCGTAATTTACTAGATGTTTAGCATTCTAAATATTATTTCTGACTTTAGGATTAATTGAGAGCATTAGTACTGACGTCAAAAAATGGCAGCTCTGTGAAACTTTTTGGAAACAAAACAAACTACCTATCTCGCATTCTGCTCACGTTGTTCGGCTTCCTTTAAAATGCTTTGTTTATCAATTTATATGCAGCTTGTATCGTATCTTGTTCTTTTTTTGCCCTGTATTCTACCCTATCAAAATATCGGTGATGTGCTTTGTTTGTAATCACCACAGAAGAAGTGCAAGTATTTTTCAAAGAACTCTTAAGTTAAAGAAATAAATTGATTTATGCTGTATTGTATACACACGGTGATGGATATAGAAGAATATAAATATATTAAATTAAAATACTAAAAAAAAATATAATTGATCGACAGCCATCTGTGCCAACCAGTGGTCACTAATTTGTAGCTGCCACTAATAAGATAAATACCAGAAAGTTTAACTACCACACAACAGAAAGAAAAATTTTATATGCAAATATGTTAAGACATTAACTTATTGTGTTATGATTACACTCTAAACAGTAGGATAGCGATTTGTTATGAAATAGCTAAATAAAAGTCTTCCTTATATTAAGTATTTTAATTACGTGCATGTACTACATTATTATTATCACCTAAATACATGGCAAATACATTTAATTTTGATTATCCCAACTTCCTCCACCAATCCGTCAGGATATGTACCAAGAAATCATCAAAAACCTTTAAAATCTTCAATTTTTTGTTCCGATAGGTTCCTATCAGTTGCTCAGTATTCCTTGCTTGGATGCATTTCTTTTATGGTTTGTATTGTATTCAACTGGACTTTGGGGCATTCCATGGACATGTCTTACGAGTGACTGATTTATTATGGTATGCAAATATTGCCATATGGTGAAGTAATATAGCCCTTTTGGTCATGTACAATATGTACCAGCAATATTACAATTTTTAGTAAGGTTAATCTGAAAACAATATATTTTACGTGTAGCTGTTGTAAACTAAGTAAAGTGATTGTACTTAATTCTGTATTGCAGGAGCGTTCCCTCAGATTTGCTTTACCTGTGCCCCTAATAATCTTTTAGAATAATAATAATATCCGTAATATGCAGTTATATTGTTAGAAAACTAGGAAAATAACAACTTGCTAACACTAAGCAATCAATTTCAAAGGAATGGTGGTGACGTATGATGTAATTTGTTTTGTTTGAAAAAAAAGAACATGACGTGTTGCCATGCCAACTGGGTTTTGTGACGACACACTAATGGGGTAAATTGTAAGAAGTTATTGTAAGTTGTAAGTTGTAATTACCAACGGGTAATTTTGTACACTTAAAACATCTGAATAAAGCATGGGAATCACATTTATCTAATTAATATAATAAGTTTCCACTAACTAGGCTCTCCAAGTGGAACATCAACGGAGCAAATACCTACGCATATACTCAAAACGCGGGTAGTTCGACAAACTTTAACTCCAGTGAGGCGATTATCGGCAGAATATTGCATTTCAAATATCCCCATTGTCATCAAATTTCCACTCGATAAACGCATTTCGCCTCGGAGAGGTCCGGAAAGATGGAAATGACCGCCGGCGAAGTCCGGCCTGCGGGATCGGCCCGAAACTCCGGAATCGCTCTTCCTAGTTTCGGGAATCAATTAATTGATTCAATTTGCATTAAAGTACTTTGTAAATTCGATACAGGTTCCTTGCAATTTAGATACAGTTAAACGGTGGTATTAACGAAGGAGGTTAACTGGCAAAGGCGGGCGTTAATTAAAATTCACCTCATCTACATACACCTATACCCTCAAAATATGCATATTTATACGTATAAATAGATTTCCGTGATACATATAGATATTCAGCAAGAGTTTTAACTTAATTTAAGTCATTGGGTGTATTTTGGCTTTCAAGAGTAGCTTGATTATTGCATTTTCCAAGTTAGCTTAAGTAAAATTTATTCGTTGAATGGTTTTTATTTCTTGCAGTGGTTAATGTTTGACGTGTTAAGACCTGCATTTCCCATTCCTAGATGGAATCTCTTGTTATTTCAGTTGTCGGCTAGAGCTCGGTGAATGAACATATACGCTGACGTTGTTAACGTTTTAAAAAGTGTTGCGTTGTGATGTGTTCAAGCTATTGTAGTGAACCCGCGAACATTTGATCAACAAACAAATTTTAGCTCATATGAGTTTGCATAAAATAGTGAAATCGACCTGGTTACTGAAATAAATATTTTGGGCATGGACGGCAACTTATCATGGACAGTTCATTGCCATAAATTTACAAATAAACTAAATTCCATCTACTACCAAACGCGTACATTAAGGTACATAGTTGACTATTCTTGATCTTGCTTTCATTTTATTACTCTAATGTTCATAGTAGATTATCATATGGCATTGTTATATAAGGAACATTGTCGATGTTTTCTTAGCCTAAATCATCATGGAATCATGCAGGAACTTACAACATACATTTTACCCATGCCCGCGGTATATAGGGGATGTGGCAGGATGAAGATATTTGAAAATTTACCGTAAAAATGCCATTATCGGCGCATGGTTTATTGCTGGAATCACCATACTAGCAAAAACAACGAAAGGCGTACAAGCATTAAAGACGGGCTCGAGTTTTTGCTTACCAGGCGTCATCAGCGTCTCTCCGAATGCTAAACCCACACTCATCGCTAATGCGTCTCCGAGCTCATTGTGAAATGTCCCAGCCACTTGCTTGCTTCACGATATACCCCATCTAGGGAACACCGGCCAAACACACAAGCCACCAAGAGAAATGCAATAGGGCCAGTAATGCAATACACTTCATCTAGCTTGGACAGTGCATGAACTGTCAGTCCTGCCAGAAGGACTGCGTATGTTGCTGTGATTCCAGAAACGGCTTAACCATGACGTAACATAAGAAGTGCTTTTGGCACTTCTGATGTTTCTTAAGCGATTTGAATTAATCGAGCAAAGTAAATATAACCCTCTAGCACTTACGGTTATATGGGAAGAGCAAAACCATATTCTTATTTTAAACGGAACATCCTATATATTTTCGAATTGTTCCTTAAAATCCTAGTTCAAATTTATGTATTACGATTTACTATTATGTCCGTTATACCAATCTGTAAGCATTTTTGAGTTATTTCGAAGAAAAGTATTTTCTACTAAGTGTATGAGTTAGTTTTTGTCAGGACTGGAAGAGGAGGCAACTATTCCTGTATCTACATCCTCAGCTTCCTTGACAATACATCTATTCGTAATATCTGATATTGTAGTTGCTGCAAGTAACCTCTCCTTGAAGTGTGTCAAAGGTGTTGTTGGAGTATTTTTTGCTGCTTCTTCTTTCATGAATTTTATTACATTGGCAATGAGTTCTCTTCCCTCGCTATGAATTATTTTGCCTTTTACGCCAACTTTCTTTGATGTTGATGGGATCGCTTCAACGATCATAACTTATTATTATTCACCAGAGAGGTAAAATGAATATTAAATGAAATAAATGCAATGAACTTACCACTCTGTATAAACGAACCATGAAAAATGTCTTGTGAAGGACATTTTTAAATATAAATTGGATAATAGCAATAAAAAATAACACAAAACAACGTAAAAATTCGAACGATTCACACAAATTAAGACCTAGGCGTTATTTTGACAGATAATGTATGGCTGGCACCGCTGAGCTCAAAGCGTGTTCACCCCTAAACATAGTAAAATGGACTGGCCGACGATTCTAGCGCCCCAAACGGATGTTATGTAATTGGTATTTCTTAGTTTGAGACTGTTTTATATGGTAGTGGTGTCGGTTTCTTAAATATGAGCGAGAAGTGTAGAGATGTACATATTTAGTATATGCATGCATGCTATATAATGTCTATATTCTTGGCTGACAATGGGAGCCCACATGCTCTCGAAACATATCTACAGATTTCATAAAATCAATTTGTTAGATATGTAATTCCCGATACAGTGTATTAGTGATACCAGTCCACAGTCCTTGCATTTTTTCATGAAATACAGAGTTATCAAACTAGCCGTTAAATTATTTTTGGACGTAATTCTGCTTTATTGAAGTAATGTAATAACCCAGCTTCGTTTTAATATTGAATCAACGATAGCTAAACTTGTGTGTATACTAAAGTTAAATAACTTCGTTTAACTTGTATTTTTTACTTTTGCTCAATATTTAACTTATACATTGTATAATTAAAACCACTGAAAGCACGTTAATTTTTAGTCTCTACCCAGCGAACTGTAAAATAAAGCTTTTAAACGTATAATTTGAATGTTAGAATATTATTTGGTTCAACTTGCGGCGTAAAGTTTGATTTAGTTTTATACGGTTGTGTCTGTAGGATCTAGAAGTCTACATGCGGAATTCCGGGAATCAATTCCGACGGTAGTTAAGCCGGATTTTAATTAAAAATGGAAACTCAGTGTTTGACTTCCGACTGTAGTTCCTTATTTCAATAGCAGTGGAAGCAAAGGTGAATTGAGACATTTTACCGAGGCATTAATAAAGTAGTCAGGTTATAGTAGATAGTAGCAGTAGTGGAAGTCGATATTTTTTCTGGAGAATTATATCCTATTGTTTTGTAAAATTTACCGAGATGCTTATATTTTGAAGAATGGATTTTATGTAAACAATCGTAAAGTATAAGAAAAGAATATTTTTTTGTCAGTGTAGATAGTAAAGCTGGGTAGTTAGATAACTGTCAATGACGTAAATCGGATCACTATAACGATAATCATATCAGAAGTAATTTTGCAATAGGTGACAAAAATAAATTTAATTATCACCGATTCGGAAGGAATTGTATTTTAAAGGCTAACAGCTCACATAGTATTCATCCATAACGTTGGGTAGTGAAAGGATTAATTGGATATTAGTTATGTATGTACATCCTAGAATAACAAGTTTATGTTCTGGTCTTCGAAAACAGGTGTTCTATCAATATTTAACGTAATATGCGTAATTGGGTAAGTAAGATACATATATTGTGTGGGATTCCATGTACGTAGGTGTGTATATTTTATTGTCGTAATAAGTTTCGTATATGTATTACGTTTACTTCTAAGCTAATCACTATTTTCGCGTTCTTGCTAAATAAAAAATCTCTAATGACATTGTTTTATTTTTTTGTCAAAAGAGAGCATGAAACTTAAAAAGGATATTTATGTATATTATTGTCAAAACCTCTTTCTCTTGAAGATTTATATTTACAGTTTTAAACTCCATGATATTTAGATGGTACCTAACAATTAAAAGACCTCATTTTGAAGTATTTAGCATTAGACTACAGGGGCTATAAGTAGAGTTATTCAATTTGCGCCAACAGCCAGTGGCGGGCGAATAAGAGATAAATGGTCAGAGATAAATTCTGACTAAACCGCAGCTATAAATGAGGTTATGTATATCCATTTACAATGTCGCTTTGGAAGATGTTTGACAGCTGAAACAGCTGTTAAGCAAATATGGCGTCGGCGTTTTATTGCATAATTGTTTGTCGTAATGCGGCTTCAAAAATATCAAATTTAATTATCACACGATTGAAGTGAGTTCACTCCTCCGACTAAAAAAACCAGCTATAGCAATGTGGCGTAATTTTCTAGCGGAACGTAATTTGGACGTTATGAATACACACAAATTTAGGTGACGTTGTCAAATATGCGGTTTGTTGTATAGAGTATATTTATGGTACACTTTTAAACAAAATCATGGAAGAAAAACATATGTCTTAACAGCGTCTCTAAATCATTAATATAATATAAATATATCGTCTGTGTTATAAAACATAAAACAAGTTACGAGAGCGAAGACCAGGAGTTCGTGCGATCATAAGAGCGACAGTTCTTAACACACCACCTTGTGACTTATAACGTTACAGGCAAATACAGTGTTTCGCAACACTAAATATGAAGTTATGTACACCGACAATTATCTGGTTTTCATTTCGTATTTTTTTTATTTGAAAATCAGGGCTGTTAAAACTTAATTTCATAAACTTAACCAGGAGGGGAAGGGGAGGGGTGCGCTAGTATATCTTTGGTGTAAACCAGAGGTTTACGAAGAAGAAATGTTAATCCGACACCTGCATCATTTCGGGGGAATTATAAAACGTTACTGATGAATAACTATTCCAGCACCCACTCATTTGGAGCATATTGTGAGACTGAAGATTCGGTAGATTTAATGAAAAAAATGTAAGAGAATTTCTCTTGGAAAGTATATCTGCTAATAAAGAGACACATACGGAATTTGAGAGTCGTATTATGCAAACGTACAAAATTCGTTATGTTGATAAAATATCCGGCTACATTAATGGCTTTATGTAAAAAAAATGGTGAATTTTATAGATATGAAATCTACAAAAATAACATTATTTGTGAGGACTTATTTGGATGGATAAAATACTGGAATGGCATGATCTAATTTTTCAAAAGGACTTCTCTAGCAGTGTGCCTTACCGTTTAAAATACTGTACATGAAATTTTATCAAAGGCTTGTATGGATTTTATAATATTATTTTAAATTTGTCACCAAAAGTGTTTAAAAAAAGGGTTTGTTGGTGTACTTCTAAGTATTTTAAAAAGTGAAATAGATTTCAATTTCAAGCCGTGCCATCACACTCAAGAAATAATAAATAAAATTTTATAGGAATTTTTAATATTTGGTATTTTCCTTTGGGTAAATGGCATTAACAAAACTTTTCAGGGAAACGACTTGCGTCCCTGGCGCCGTAGGGACCCAATGTACATGCAGGCGCAACAAATTTTAAAAAACGGCAGAAATAACTTGTAACATTTACTTCATAAATTAATTCTTAATTTTATAACCTCTGTGTTTTCTTCCATATCCGTCTTATGTAAAATATTACCATTTGCAACGTATATTATATTTTTAAGTGCCCACGCATGCATGCAAAGGATATTTTAAAACGATACTGTTTTTAAACTACATTAATCTATACGTGAAACCACGTTTTCTGTATTACATTTCTAAAAAATTATTATTTCTTAATTGGCATAACCTTTTGGAGTACGTTAATCGAAACTGTCAATGCGGTTTCTTTGCGCAACTTGTGTGCTCACTTTCTGAATAGAATTATAGCCATGAGAAAAAAAAACTTAGACAGAATAATGAACAAATTTATGTGCGCCAGTACGGAATTATGTATACTCTCAAGTTTGAAATATATGACATTTGGCGCGCTAGTCTGTTTAGTTGGGTTCGCAAACCACCAGACGGATAGGTACACAACTTTAACGATAAGTGCCCCATCTGATCTAACTATATTATCTCTGAACTTAAACAAAGAGATCTCAAACATTAAAAATCACTCGGTATTATACCAAGAAATTTCGCTGTTGTGATAACTATTAACAAGCTAAAGTATATATGTATTAATGGAGGGTTACAATTTCTACACTTTAAAATAATCCAAAATAACCTTGGTTCTTTGACATTTTGATGTAGATTTTCTATTACACCAGCGTGATCGTGGGTTTCCCAATAACTGAATGTACATTTTAAATGAGATTCGAATGGAAGTTTTGAAATTTGCCAGTTGGACCTTACGTTTGGCTATGATTCGCTTTTTATCGGAAAAATAGGGTATTCGCGCCATGGTGGAGTGTTTATACTTCTAACTGCATGTGAAATAAAAATAAAATAATATTGTACCAGATGAATGACTAATTTTAATAATGGGATATTTTGACATTTGTCTTGTATTCAATTTTAAGAAGTAGTTTTTAGGTAAAACATTTAATATGAAATAAGTATTACCGTTTTTGCGGGTTTTACGGCCGGAAGATTTTCAACGAAAATATTGTTGTCCGTAGTCTCGATATTATTGTTGTTGATCTTATTGGCGCTCTTGTTCTTGTTCGTCCTCTTCTTTTCCGCTGCCAATTGATGCGTAGACGTGATTACGCTGTGCTCCCTCACTATGACGGGATGCTGTGGCGGCGAAACAATGACCGTATGCGTGTTCTGCAGTTCCGGATCGTGGTTATTGACTTCCGGTTCCGGCGATAATGGAAGAATGAGTATATCCTCGTTACCGTGATGGATGCGGCCCGTGTGATCCCTTATAGAAGCGATGGGTACGTGCGCGGAATGGTTTTTGGTAACAGTGGCGGTCGAGAGTATCTGATTTTCGGCGTCCGAGGAGCATTCCGAGGTGGGTGGCGTGGGGGCGGCGGCGGAAACTTGCACCACGTACACTATGGGCGGTTGGTAACATGGAATGGATACGGGGAGGGGTGAAGCTGTTCTGTAAGTCGGTGCCGGTTCCGGCGAGAGAGGCCTGTAAATGTAGGTAGGCGAAGAGGGTGATTCTCCGTTGGGCACGCTCTCGTGTCTGGTGACTACGCCCGGAGCAGGAAGAGGTGGAAGGCTCTGAGACAACGATAACAAATCATGGGCCGCTTCCGTTTCTTCCGCGCTACGGGTCCTGAATATGGGTATTCCGCCATCGTTAGTTAGGACGTCGGTCGTTATTTGCGGAGGGGGAGTTTTGTTGAAGTCGTCGTGGAATTCATGTAGATACGCTGAAATGTGAAAGAAAAAAGGGCATGTTGAAATAGTACGACTGATTTTTTTTTGTTGATATCATAAATTATAACTAACAAAATAGAAAATAATATATTTTATAAAAGTCTTCTTTTCTTTTGTATGAGAGAAATTTTACAGCGTCATGCTTTCCAGTAAATTTTACGATGTGGAAAGACAATAACGAGTAAATTCAAGTAACTTAATTGAAATTCATTTTCTGGAAAAAAAATCTAGAAAAAATGCAGCAATTTTAAGTACCCATAGAACATTATGGTACCTCATTTTCATGTTGTTACGTTATTTATTTTTATTGATTTGACGTCACTGATTTTAGGGTGTGGTCTATCACAAATAATAATAATAAAAAGATATAAAGAGAAAAGATATAATAAGAAATAAAAAGAGGCAGACAAAAGATTGAAATATAAAGATCTTCAGGTGGAAATACAAAGGATGTAGCATATGAAAACCCATGTAATACTAATAATTATACGGGCCACAGGAACAGTTGACAAAAACTTTGACGCAAATCTCCGTATAATACCAGAGAATGATAAAAATGAAATATTCTGTCAACTGCTCTCTGACAGACTGTCATCTGTACCCGACAGATGAGTAACACTAGCAGGAAATGAACACGCCGAGACAAAGAAGAAATAATAATAATAATAGTAATAGTAATAATAATAATAGTGTCTTTTATTTTTCCATAACAAATGTATGTATAATTCAAAATTACGTATTACAAATAAAAATGGAATGAAAAAATTTGGCGGTGTTCAGATTATCACTGATACAGTGACATCTGCTCTTATATATATATATATATATATATATATATATATATATTCCCCCATCAGCCCCATTTTAGCACTCATAGTATTGGATGTTAGATAATATTATACCTAAACTTCCATTTCAATTACTCTTTCTTTTTAAATACGTAGACGACTTAATAACATCAGTTCCCGTTAATATGATAGCACAAACACTAAACATATTTA
>JARFOC010000639.1:93621-106390 GCA_031763485.1 Osmoderma eremita
AGAAACCAAAATAATGAATTTAATTTAATAGATTTCAAAAGTAATAATGTAAATAAAGAGAAAATAATGTTGTAAATAAAATTTATAACCAATATAATTTACCAGCGCAGCGCGACTGCGTTCGGGAGATTGCGTCGGTCGTTCGTGATCCGCGATATGGCATCGCTGCTTGATGAAATACATTACTTATAGACGGCTTTAAAGTTTAGAAATGGCCAGCGCTGTGCTGTATGTAAAATGTATGGTCAAATAAATTATAATATGTACTCAAACACTTACCGTATTAAGAGTGTTCCGTGAAATCACAAAGTTAATAAAAATCTGTTAAATATCTGAAACATTAGATATGTTTCCACAGTTATTTCAGCAAACCGTTTGCGGCGTGAGGAAAAAATTGTGTGTGTATGCAGAAAACGAATGTTCTACATCTAGTGAACAACTTAATGGTTCTGTTGTACGTACCAAGACATTGGCGACAGAATGTTTTTTTCACATTTTTAAAATAAACATAGAATTACGAAATAGTATTTACGGCAGCGTGCATGTATACACAACAGATCTCGTTGAGACTCGCAGTTGTACTGAAGGTTGCATCGAATCTTCGCCACTGCCCGTTGGCGCTTGTGAGCATCTCCAATAATTCTATATTAGATAATTGTCAAATAACACTTTATTAAAATCTAATAAAAGTGAATAAGTAATTATATTTCTTTTCGAACAACTTTTTACCGATCGATTTTTAATATTTACTTCAACAACTTCTATAAAAAGATCATGTCTGTTGATTGTCATTAACTCTTTTAGTCACATTGGATGCTTTTGGAATTCCAGGAATTGGGATCCCGTCGAATAATGCAGAGCACATGGCTAACGCTTTGTCGTATAGGCAAGTCCCGACAAGTCGTACCAACGATGGCAGTTGATTCTAATCCGTATATTCAAAAATTGCAATCTGTAACATACATACATGGAGAGTAATGAAAATTATACATAAAATGAAGTAATTATAATACTACTCTGAATTGCATTATAATTACTTCATTATAATACAACTCCGAGAACCTTGAAATCATCTTAGGTAAATTGGAAATAATTCTCTGTTCCTCGAACAAACAAATTTGTTTTGGAGAATCTTCATTTAAATTTGTTATATTTTTATAGGTTTTTCCAACTTTATGACTAATTTCAACTATAACTGGTTTTATTTCTCAATATTTTTGGTTCTCTTTTTAAGAGAATTTTGATTTGCCATTTTTTTTATTGCCCCAACAACATTACACCTGCATTTTGTAATGTGTGTATAGCATATTGTTTATGTTTTAGATTTGTTTTATCAGTATTGTCCTATTTTCATTGTAAAATTTAAAATTAACTTCCAATAAGTAAGATCATCTGCTGTTGGATAATAAATATATAAATTTGCTTAAATATGACGTACTGGTATAACTATATATTAGGTTGTTGCACATTTTTGTTTGCTAAGTAAGGTTTAGAAAACAAATACCTGTTATGTTTTATTGTATATAATTCACCGGAAAGAAATGATTTTATAAAATTTTGAAGTAGGAACAATAAATTGATTTACGATTAATTCACTCAATATTTTTGAGTTCTAACTATTATTATTTTGCGTGTATTGTATTCTTTCTGAGATATTTGCACATGAAATTTTGACACCAATATCAGGAAAATAATATTAAACAAACTTCAAGAACTTCAAGAAATCACAGTTTATACATTTGCAACAGAAAGCACGAAACCAGTTTTGTTTTTTTTTGGGAAATTATTAGGTGTACCTTCAGAACAAGAAAAATGTATACGGGTATTTAATAATTAGTCCGAAACTTCTCCCACTATAATAACTAATTAATTACTGATATCTATCCAAGAATTGGAGTCTGCTATAGGAAGTATTTTTTAATTAAAAAAACATTGGCGATAAAAATGACGTTTGTATCATTATCGATTAAATTTATTAGCGCTAGATTAGATTGCTCACGTAACGGGACCAAAGATAAGCGAAAAATTTGTATTTATGTAAAATATGATTATTTGGACATTAATAGATTAAAGTTTGATTAAATTTTCTTCATTCAATACAAGCAGATACACCAGAAGGGACATAATGTTAATGTATGTATGATATGCACCTAAATTAATTTTCATCCTTTTCTAACTACATTGCGTTTGCTCACAACAAATATTCAAAGTAGAGTTGCTCAATTTGCGCCAACTGCCAGTGGCGGGCACATAAAAGTTTACACATAAAATAAATGGTCAAAAATAAATTATATTATGTACTCAAACACTTACCGTATTAAGAATCTTCCGTAAAATCACAAAGTGAATAACATCTGTTAAATATCTGCAATATTAGATATGCTTCCACAGTTGTTTCAGCAAACCGAATGCGCCCTAAGGGAGTGTGTTTATATGCAGAAAACGAACGTTCTACATCTAGTGACGTTATATTTCTTTGGAACAACTTCCCGATTCTGTTGACGCACCTTACATTAACCACAGAATGTTTTTTTACGATCTGTTGTTTCGTTCACGCATACTCCGATTTAATTCTTTTTTCAACATGTTCACAAGCAGATGAAACAAATCTTGGTTATTTTGCAGTCCGAATATTTATTCCAAAAGAAGATACAATGAATCTACAAAGTAACGAAACCCACGTGACCTCTAATATAACATGACGTAAATTTTAAGTTGGCAACGAATTCCTAATATTTCTGTCTAGAACGCTAAATAGCCGATATTTGACAGTTGACTTTCGTACGCTGGATATTTCTGTCTTTATTTTATTCCTAAATTTTTTATAACTTTCACAATATAATTATTTCCCTATTCCTTGCCTGTATATAATTATTTATAACCCAAAACCTAACCTATCAAATTTTATCTGTCAATATATACACATGAAAATCCGTACAGGAATTTTATTTTTGAGTATTACCATGCTGCTAACTAAGTTGCATACCTAAAAGAGGTAGAGGTAGATTCATTATATATGCTTCGTTGTCTAGTAAATGAACCGGTAAATTACATAAATAAAAGTAACACATACATTAAATTTAAATTTTTCTTAGTGTTATATGCGACTTTTCTTTTGAAGAATGTTGTTTCTTATTTACGTGACGTTGACAATCCCCTTTGGATCAACACATTAAAGGGATATTACAAACTACACGTTGAATTTTAACGCCATCATAATTTAGGTGCGGAATTTCTGCTATTAATTGTGTAACTTCGTCCAACATTGGTCGTTTTCGCGACGTCAGCATTTTTAAAACAAAAACGTAAACCTACGAAATAGTATTTACGGCAGGGCACATGTACACACAACAGATCTGTTGTATCGAATCTCCGCCACTGCCCGTTGGCGCTAGTGAGCAACTCTATAGATAAATATCTCTTGCCTTCACACCAGGCAATAAATCGTAATACAATCTTATTACAAATTCT
Organism: Osmoderma eremita; assembly: GCA_031763485.1. Taxonomy (NCBI): domain Eukaryota; kingdom Metazoa; phylum Arthropoda; class Insecta; order Coleoptera; family Scarabaeidae; genus Osmoderma; species Osmoderma eremita. Next base: position 97,093 of record JARFOC010000639.1, read on the forward strand.
ATTCCGTTATTATCGACTGCAGTAATTGAAATTCAGTTCGTAATCGTTTGTTTGCAGATCCTTTGCGAACTTCATTGACATCTGAAGGCCGTCTAGGTCGATTTGCGCGAACACAAACTACCTTTTTATGCCGCCCAATCACGTTTACTTCCGCGAACGGAAGTAATGCATATCATTTAAACTAAACGGAATAGTTGCTGCTAATTTATCTCATATCCTTCAAGTAATAGGCAATACAAACAGTCATTGATATAAATAGATATTTCTATGTACTTACATACTTACGTTTTTAATTAGGAAAGCAATTTATTTTATTTCAGATACTGCTGTAAAGTTCATAGCATAATTTCGCTTTTCCTTTAACAAGATAAAAACAGATTTAAAAGCTTCTTCATTACGAAATATTACACAGCATGCCTGTTTATATGCGCATATAAACTGAACCCGTCTTAAAATCTAAACAAACGAAACTAAAAATAGTTTTACGGGTCTATTTTGATACAGTTTTCCATCCTTGATGGCGCAATAATAATAAATTTACCATGGGCAAGTAACAAGTCATAATACGTAGTGTAATCGGATGATTGTGGTTGAAACATTCAGTGACGATATGAAAAAAATTTATGTAACAATATTTTTTGTATTGTAAAATACACTTAATAATATTACAAAATATATAAATATTGATGTTGTGAAAACCTTATTTCCTTAGAAATTATTAATTTAAAATTGTAATTTAAAAGGCCTGACTTAAAATAGCATTTCATTCAGCTTTGACGTCACCGTTCTGACTTTCGTTTGATAAATGTATCTCATTCTTTCCTCAACATCAACTTTTCTTCATCCAGTTTCTGCAATAATAATTCTTTAATGTCTGTAACTATGAAAATAACCCAAATTTACATAATTCCTTCCATATGGGAATCATATAGTATTTATAGAACATTGACTTCGGGCATACGAATTGCTGTCAAAACAACATTTTGGCGGACATTTTTATTTTCGAATTTTATTAGGCTTTGTGAGTGTATTATTTATTTATTTTTATAAAAAGATAGACAGATAGTTGTTATCTTACTATCACATTTTCAAATAAATGGGGAATAAAAGAGTTAGTCATGTTGCAGACGCTATATTTTTGGATGATCATAATAAGCTAAATTTAAATGCTACAGCACTAAAAATAGAGTAATCTCAATTTAAAAAACACGTATTACGTCATCATAATGCCAACGTAGAATACGCGAACAGTGGCGGAGGTGATTTAAGCTTATCAGAGGTGCAGCGATAAAATTTGACTAATTAACTCTCTGTAAACGAACTATGACAAAGAACTTGAACCAACCAATACAAATTGGTTAATAGTAATAAAAAATAACACAAGGTAAAAATTCGATCGACTCCCACAAATTTTGACAGATAATTGTGCCAACGCCGCTGAACTCAAACCATAGACACCCCTAATCATAGTATAATATACGTGTCCTCTGATTCCAGCGCCTGAAACGAATATGATGTAATTTCTTAGATTTTTACTGCTACAATTAGGGCTTACTTTAGCATAGAGGTACTCTAGTTATCTTAAATATTCATTGTCACAATGGCGACTCGTGAGTTTTTAGGAGTAAAGGCACCACAAAAGATAACTATAAACTAATGAGAAATTCTAACATGCAATCGAGAAGTTAATTTCGAATTGTCTTTGATGTGCCCTCAACAACATTATCGCTTTCAAAACGCAGCTGAATTGCTCTATCCACGCTGCCCATTGAATAAATTAACCCTTTAAAAACTCCAGGAATGTTTGATGACTCAGATCCGAAATGCCAGTTCAAATTCTCCACAAGATCTTATACAATTAATAATTTTTGACAAAATATATATCTACTTTTATGTACCCGTTGATTATGTTTCTGAATTGATTGCCTATTAGTAACCGTCTACACCAGAGGCTCCCAAACTTTTTTTTCTCATAGACCACTTTTAAAGTTTTGCTGGTTCCGGTGGACCCCCTGCAGCTACATTTCTACCATGTTCCCAAAATTCGACAAAAAACGTGAAGATTAGGTCTAGCTTTGGAAATTTGCGTTGCGGCTGAGTTTTGGTTAATTAATTAATTGATTGTGCTGTGAGTGGATGTCAAAAAAGTAAAGTTAGCCAATCAAAAAATTCCATCCAACTTTACTCCTTTGACATCTACTCACAGCACAAGAAACCAATCAATTCTCACATATTTTATTTAGAAAACTCCCCATTCGGAGTGGTAAAAATAAAAATAGTATATTTCCTTGTGTTGTATTTATTCAAATATGTAATTTTTACACTATTAATTATTATTGTTATCATATTATTTTCGTGGACCCCCGCTTACGAATTGTGAACCCCCATTTTTTTGTCACGCCAACGTAGACCCCCATCGAGTCTCCCGTGGACCCCTGCGGGTCCACCTGGAGCACTTTGGGAATCAGACCAGTGATTCGTTCACGAACGTAGAATACGCTGGGTACGACCGTGTAGATCGCCTCATTTGAAACAGTGATATACATTCCAGCGCGCAATATGCCGCGTATTCTACGCACGTGTAAATGGGTACTTGGGCGCTGAGTGCCAATTTTCACCTCGACTTATAACGCTCATGATATGGGTTTCATTTTCACGGTGTCTTTTCATATACTCCTGCAAATGCCCGACTTTTTACCCCCTTGAAGTTCCATGAAGGTTCACCTTTAAACAATAAGCATAGAACAAAATAATCTATTTGTTTATTCACAACCACATATCCACAAAACATCTTCATAAATTTTGTTATTAAATCGTCTATATGAACTGTTTTTGCTTTGTGCGTGTTAATTTCAATTTGTTGTGGGCGTAGGCTGTCCCAGTGATACAATTTCAAGTGCTGCACACCTTATACACCAGCCGCAACTGCATTTTATCTTGATTTTAATAATTAACGTAACAGTCTAACTTGTCCGAATTCGAATATAAACCATGTGTTTACGTGTTGTAACCTTACATACACAGTTTTATTTGTTAATGATATCAATTGGTTAACGTTAGTCATGTGCTGACACAACTTGATGTCATCCTATTCATTGAGTTCATGTGATGTTGAAAACGATTTACTTAATTTCTTTGAACGAATTAGCGTCACGAGTCACGAGAATTGACGATCATCTATTAATCAGTCAATCATCAAAATAAAAATATATATAAATACCATTGCTGACCATGTGTATGTATTAACAAATGCCACATATTGTGGTAGGACAAGTATTTTGCTTTTGGTTATATTAATCTTCCTGCATTAACTGATAACTGATATCACTTGCTTGAATAAACGGCAGAATAGCATAAAAATAATATAGCTTTTTCTTTATTACAGTGTGGCCATATGGTTGACCAAGACATGATGAAAGGCCCTAGCCCGATAGACGATAGTCGAAAACCGGCAACCTCAGTACCGGACAAAGAGAGTAAATTCGCCCGTGTTAAACGCATGCTCACCTGCAACAATCGCCCAGCCTCCACTTACGATGAGGCCAGAGCGAGTTGTAAAGCCAGGAAGCGCAAAGAACGCCAAGAGAGCATCAGTTCCATCTTCCAGGAACGCAAGGTGATCCGTTCCAACTCTGAAGAGAGACCCATACTTAACGGAACGGACATCGGCACCAAACACGATAATATAAGACGAGTCTCTAGCCACGAAGACTTCCAAAAGACCAACAACGGCACCGTTGCCAATATCCAGGAGAAAACGACCGAATCCTCTTTGATAATCGAAGAGAACGGTACTAATAAGAAAGTGTCGCCTTGCAGAGATATAAGCGCAGATATTTTCATTTATGACGAATGCGAATTTGAGAAACGCAGATCACACGAGAGGTTTTCCAAAACGACGGCACACAGGACGAAATACTCCGCGCAAGGGAGAAGGCCACGCTCCAAACACTTCTCGAGATCGTGCAAGGACAAACACGACACGTCCAGAGACAGTTTCCGCAAGATAAGTCCGAGGAGATATCAGGAGAATGCAGAGAACAAAAAGGAACAGCACGAGCAAGAGGGAAAACAACCATCTTGCGATTTCCTCCAGTTAAAATGCGAAGAGAAGGAAAGGTCCCCAAGTCCGGTACATACTCCAGTATCGCCGCCATTGGACTTGAGCACGTTGCACGAGCAAATCGATTTTTCAGAGCCGATCCCGTCTAGTTCCAACAGAGTAATCAATGAAAACACAGAAACCCTTCCAAGTCTCTCGATAGCCTCGAATAGATTGCTCTCTTCGCCGCGAAATTCCGTTATAATCACTCAACGAATCTATTTAAGCTCGGAAGTACCCCAGAACAATACATCGATGGGCAAGGAAGAGATAAATCCGCAGGAGGAAAGACTGAAACATTTATCGAAGCAGATAAACAGCATCAAGAAGAAAATGAAACGGTATGACGAGGAATTCGAGTGCAGGTGCGGATATAGGCCCTCGCACGCAGACAAATTGAACGATAAGACGATGAAGAAATTGTGCGCAGAACTGAGCAAATTGAAGAAGGAACAGAAACAACTGAAGGAAGATTCGACGACTGTGTACTATAAGAAAACAGAGGATAAGACTGAATGTGAAAAGACGAAGAAGACGGAAAGTACATTGCAAGATACATTGATCGAGATTGAAAATGTAAGTAGAAATTCAAAACTGTTTATAATTCTGGTAATTAAAACTAAAAGGTGGTGCTGCAAATTATTTTCTGGCAATTTTGGTTTCTAATTTACAATATCGACCTAAGGAACATCAAAAACAATGAACCGTAAAAAATGCCATTATAGGCCCATGGTTTGTTGTGGGAGTCACCATACTAGCAAAGGCAATTAAACAATTAAAGAGGTACAAGCATTAAAAACGGACTTCAGTTTCTGTCGACCAGCCGTCATCAGCGTCTCTCCGAATGCTAAACTCACGCTCATCGCTAATGCGTCACCTAACCTATTGCGAAATGTCCCAGCCACTTGTTAGCGCCACGACATACCCCATCTAGGGGACACGCATTGAGGTGCACTGCCCGATCTAGTTGAAGTGTACTGCATTACTGGCCCTATTGCATTTGTCTCGGTTTGATCGGTGTTCCCTAGATGGGGTATGTCGTGGCGCAAGCAAGTGGCTGGGACATTTCGCAATAGGTGCGGTAACGCATTAGCTATGAAACTGGGTTTAGCATTCGAAGAGACGCTGTTGGTAGGCAGAAACTTGAGTCCGTCTTCAATGCTTGTACCCCCTTCATTGCTTTTGCTAGTATGGTGATTCCAGCAATAAACCATGCGCCTATAATGGCATTTTTTACAGAAAATCGGCCTTTTATTTTCGCAATTGTTTCTAAACAGAATAAATTCATAGTTCTCGTCAGTAATTCTAGACCAAGAATTTGCGATACAATTGTGCAACCCATACGCGGTGATTTTTCCAAACGAGAATACGCTTTACTAACGAGGCATATTTTCATCAACAGCGATTGAATACCAAGAGGGCCACTTCGGAAAGAAGCGAGGTATTGGAGGAGATGACTAACGATGAGTTGGGCGAAGAAAAGATAGCAGTACAAAAGGCTCTGCTCTACCTGGAATCCATGCACGGCAGACCCACTAACAAAGAAGATAGGGATCTAGTCAGACCTATCTATGACCGTTACCGACAATTGAAGCGATTGGTCAGATTAGCAACGGTAAGCTTCTAATATAATTCATTAAGGAATCGCATATTTATCGTGTTTTTCATTCACTTTTCAGCCTAGTAACAATATCAACGAATTGGCGACGATTCACGAGCACGAAACAATGGATTTCGTCTCACTACCGGCCCAAACTCCTGACCCGGATGCGGAAAAACAGAATGCGACGAGCGGCAGCACCGACAGCGACACCGACACGTCTATCGGCGAAAATCTGCACTCACTCAGCCTAGAGGAACTTCAACAGCAACAACGGCGGACGAACGAAGATAAGAAAAAACTGCGCAGAACACTGAAAGAGTTCGAGGACGAATTCCAGACGAGGACGGGCAAGAAACTACAGAAAGAAGACAGGACACCCATGGAACACGTTTACGTCCAGTACAAGAAAGCGAAGGCGAAGCTACGACTTTTAGATGCTCTAGTTGGAAAACAAGCTTTATAAATTACTATAAAAAAGTTAATCATATCATATATATTATATTAATAACAATAATATATATAATAATACATAATATATATTTATACGTTATATATTATAAAAGAAATACAAAGTATTCCCCATCTACGTAATGGTTTTATATGTGTGAATTTGTTATTAAATTCTTATTCGTAAAATGATGTATAATTGTAGAATTCAATTATTGTATGAATTACTGTAACAGAGAAATAATTACAGATTTTCATTTAAGGATTACTATTTGCTTTTTATTTTTATCACCTCCAATAAATAAATAAATATTGAAGGATAAATATTCATACGTTGACAAGTACATTAATTTCTTTATTGGGAGATTCCTAAAAAATATTAAATTAAAATATAATGGATTACGGTGAGAGAGGTAGAGTAAATGTTAACCCTAGAAAATAATAATTTCTTCATGTTTTTCAAAACTTGAAAATAACGCCTAAATAAATAAAAATAAAATTGCCTTATAAGAATATTTATTTAAAAATTTATAAAATGTTTTAAAAAGTAAAGAAAGTAAAAAATAAAATTCTGGACAAAATCTGGAGGGGGTCAAACTTTTGTCTCCATGCTATCCAAAAAATCTTTGCAGCATATCATATGCTCCATGCACAACTAAGATTATAAATTTTGCAAAAAAATGAGTCATTCGCCTTTTGCAATTCTCTCTTTTACAGGGTCTCACTCAGTCTTATCTTGATAAACAGAAATTTTCTCCATAAAAAAATTCGTGTTTTCGTGTTTGTTTGAATGGGAGGTATAACCGAATTATAATAATAATAATATTTATTTGCTGTTTGATCGTTACGATATTAGGAAGCGTCAGAACAAACATAGTTAAAACAAATTAAAAAGAAGAAATACATCAGAATGATAAAAATTCCTCCTAAGAATAGTAGCACTTACTAATTTAAAAAAAAATCGCTTTAAATACTTTAGTTTATTCATCTTTCTTATATGCAAAGGCAAACCGTTATACAATTTGGCAAAGCTATATTTTGGTGATTTCTCGAAAAGAGATGTAAGTGTTTGAATTGTATACAAAGATCACGTTGTCTAATCCGATAGTTCCTCTCGTCTCTAAGGTATAAGTGACTATATTTTTTACATGTATCACTGCCTTATAGATCTATATACTGGGCACTGTCAACAGGTTGTGAACAGGAAATAATAGTCTACAACCTTCGCGAGGTCCCAAACCGAACATCAAGCGCAGGACTCTTTTCTGTGTAATAAATGCACGCTTGTAACCTATGCCTCGTCCCCATACCAAGATTAGACCAATGAGTAATGTACACAAAGCAGCAGAGTCATTATCTAAAACTGAGTTTAGTTGGGGAATAGCAAAATAAGCTTGATTAAGTTTTTTATACCCATGGGATGTATGTTCGACAAAATTTATTCTATTGTCAACTATGACACTAAGAAACTCACCGACTCTGACAACGGTAACGAAAAGTCGGCATGTCTTCTCTGATTAAAATAGATATATGAAGTATTGTCATTGTTTAGAATCAGCCTATTTGCATTGCACCGGCTTTCAAATTCACAAACAACGCGATAAATTTCGCGCTCTAGATTATCGCTGGAATCTAATGACACTGCAACCGTAGTATCATCAGCAAATAATACTACATGAACATTAGAAATAAAATGCGCCAAAGCATTTATATAAAGCAAAAACAGCAAGGGACCAAGAACCGACCACTGAGGTACACCGAGACTAACCGACTGTAACTCTGCCGCAATACCACTTTCATTTTGCGGTCTGATACAAAAGATGTTATCCAGCCTTTGCAGAGGTTTATGTATTCCAAGTCGATACAGTTTTTTCCTGTAGAAAGTGCGGGTTAATACTAACAAATGCTCTGGATAGATCAAAAAAGGCGCCCGCAACATATCGCCCTTCGTTAAGGTTATCATGTACGTATTGCATAAAATCATTTCAGTCTTTTTTTTGAAAACCATACTGTGCAAGTGATAAAATTTTGTATTTGTTCATATAATTAGTAATTCTTGAACAAATAACAGATTCAAGGACTTTAGAGAAAGTACTTAATATAGTTATAGGGCTATAATTCAATATAGACGTAGGGTCACCCTTCTTGAAGACGTAAATATATACGTAAAAATACGTATATAATAAAACTGCTGGCTAACACGAAATTTGCACCCACAGAAATAAAATAATAACAAAATTATCAATCAGCTAAGAAACATTGCAAATGTTATTACACCTTTGATCGGGTGGGTCTGTCAGGACAAAATGTCGTGCCGCAACTATTTGAAACTTTAAACACACTGTTCGGATTACTCCTCCCGCACAAAGTATTAATTAATTCGGGGCGACACGTGTTTCGGGAATGCGTGGATTCCCCATATTAAGTCGAATCACCGAATGACTATTTGAAACTTTGAAGAACAATTTTGTATAGGGAAAGCAGTAACTATTCAAACACTTGAAAGGTACTGTATCAATAGAATCTTAGAAAACAATAAAAAAAGTTATTTAAAATTTTCATTTTGCCATAGACTCACAGACTACACCCGACAGGCGGAGGGTCAATGTTTAACTTCAAAGAGAAATCGAGGTCTTACTCATTAACCTATAATGTTTTGGATCTTTTTAGGTGTTAATAAAGCCCATTTGTATATAGGTTGACTATTCTGTGTTCTTAACGTCAATGGCGTGTACTAGTCAATTATAAGACTATTTACATATTCTAAGTTCAAGGCATTATTTATGTTTCGTAGAGAGCGCCACATTACGCCAACAAGGCACGTTAGTTGTGTTTAAATTCCGTTATGGGTTTTATATGGAAAGATGGAGCCACTGTACTTGAGTTTAATGTCAATATAAAACACAGAAATTGTCTTAAATTGTATACGAGCAGAGCCGAATAGACGACAAAAGTATCAATTATATAGGGGCCCGTGCTACTTACATTATCTCATACATATTTTCCACACTTTTTCAAAGGAAACTGCTTTCGAGTAATTAACCTTATTTACGTACCTTAGATGGCGCTGAAAGAATCGAGATGTCATATCTTTTCATAACAATGTGGGTGTTTTCAATTATAAATGACTAACACCCTTGTATATA
>JARFOC010000639.1:106490-170866 GCA_031763485.1 Osmoderma eremita
CTTAGTTGCCGAAATACGTATCCAGGAGTTCTTCACTCATCGAGGTGGTAAGGGTATTTTTTATTTTTTAATACATAGATAATACCATTGTTACGTCAATACTTGGCTCTCACTTTTTGTGTATTATGACATTTACATTTTTCCCCTATTTTTTTAATTTTACTAATATAGGTCATTCAACAGGCCAAGGAAGTTCTATGACAGAATAACACTTATTACAAGTAATTACATAAGGAGTAATAAACACACTGTTCGGGTTACTCCTCCCACACAAAGTATTACTTAATTCGGGGCGACACGTGTTTCGGGAATACGTGGATTCCCATTATCAAGTCGAATGAGCGCAAAGATAACTATAAACTAGAAACATGCACTACCTTTTCTTTTCCCTTCATTCCTTCTACCTATCCCTACCATAGTACAACCTTCTCCCACACCCCGAACGCCAAAATTCCTATAAGGACCACCCGAATGTTCTCAAGTGTAAATACGCTTTTGTACCTCTTTGTCTGTCCAATGTAGACTTTCTCACAATCTCCACATCTACTTTTATAAATTCCCGACTTGTGTTTCATTTCCGGTTTGTCTTTAAGCTTTCCGAAAAGGTTACCAAGTGTGTTCGACGATTTATAACAGATTTGTCTATATTGGACCTTCAAGGACGCGATCAACATCTATAGAGAAGTAACCATTGTGTTTTACAATGTTTTTAATATCTTTTAATTCTTTCTCGAATCTATTTTGACTTAACGGGACTTTAATTAATCTATTTACCAGGAAAATAATCGCGGACATCTTATGTTGTTGACAGTGGTTTGAATCTGCCATTATGAATCTATTGTTTTACAAAATCCCTAATAATTATTAAAATGGATAGTTTTGTGAAAAATAAATTACTGGAATGGAACCTACAGTGTTTAGAAACATTCCATTTATTGAATATAGGCTGTTTCACTAATTTTATATCTTTATCTTGTGTAGGTCCATATTTATAATCTATTTATATATATCTGTCACTAAGGTAACAAGATAGACAAAGAAACGTTTGAAATTGGAACCCGAAAAAAATTAGTGAACAAATATTCACTTTATACAAGTATCCTACTAGTGAGCATTACTTAGCGTAAATTATTTGACGCATTTCTGAGTTATTACATTACAGGCAACAGATATACCATCAACATCTTCGGCATCACTATCGTCTGATAGCGAAGAATACCATCCAATATCTCACGAAAATACAGCTACGGCATTCCTAGAACTGTAGGATATACCAAGAAGCTTGGGCCATATAAGTATATGAGTATAGTACAGAAAAGAAATTAGTAGATTTTAATAACAATTCTAACAGCACTTCCCCAGTACATAAAATAAATGAAGAAAAAAATTTTTTTTTTAAAACCACAATGTTTGAAATGTTAAGCATTTTTTAGGCCTTTGTGTGTGCTGAATTTGTTTTTCTTTGTTTAAGGTTACAAAAAATAAAACACCTTCTAAATAAGATAAGTGTTATTGACCTGAGAAAACGTAAATCTATAACTAAACACTAAAAACACAATTGTATCCAGACAATAAAATAGTTTCAAGAATATAATTTTTTTGATGCAAACCAGTGATTCTATTGTGGGATATGAAAACTACGGCCGTCTTGAATTAAAACAGACGCTATTGTTTCAAGTAAACACCTCTATCAGTGTATACGCAGGACTCACGGCTCTTTCATCATTTCTAAGCATTTTGAATAGCTCGGAAATTAAGAGAGGTTTGATTATTGTGCTAGCGAAGTATGCGTCGTATCTTATGAGATTCATAGTATATCAACAGAAAGCACCAATGACAGATAGTACGGACCAAGAATCGACGAGATAGGGTAAGTTTCGAAATTGCTTTGTTTACTGACAAAATAGCTGTTTTTAAAAGTTAAGTTTCTTGACTAACGTAGGTTTTTGAAAATGATTGCGGCCATTTCTCCGTCAAAGTAAAGCCAACTGTTTTTTTCCTTTTTGCAGTATATTCTAGAATCTAGATAATATTATATTCAGTTAAGGATACGATATTATTTTTCAATATATCTTTCGGACATAACCAGCAAGTATGAACATATATTAAGAAGAATTTGAAAAGCTTTTTGAAGAGCATGTAATGTGATGATTTCACAGTCATTATTTTAAAATTTTCCCACACTTAACTGAAGTTGCGCAATATGGAGCTTTCGTTTTTCAGAAGAACCAGAGAAATATGGAATATCAAAGCATCGTCGCGACATCCAGTGGCAAATGTACGAAGCTGCTGTTTAAATTGTAAAGGCGCACTCTGATTGGCTCCTTCTGTGTACGGGATTAGAATTATTTCTATTTCCACAAGTTCTATTTCGCCGCAAAATGAAGGAAATTTGATTATATTGTTCTCGTAATATTTAAATTTCACAACCGCTCATAAATAAAACATAAGCCGGTTTTTCGACATAAAACCACTACATAATAGTCAGACATAATAATAAATAATAATTCCTACATCGTAATAATGAATGTTACTAATTTCACATAGGGCTCGACGCGCCAAATTCAAACATTCAAATTTGTACTCTAACGATATAAGGAGCTGTGTAAATAAGTTAGTTTAGTTTAAGATTATCTGTTTGTGAAGCGATTTGTAAATTAAGCGCTAAAGTTATTGAACTATTGTGAGTATATTTGATTTAAGTGCTTAATTAATAAACCCAATGAACCTAATTAGGCAGTAAGTGTTATTTGAATTTTATCCGAAATTTAAATTCGTAAAATATGATATGATGAACAAAAAATGAACTATAATAAATAATAAAACATTTTTTACTCGATTAATTATTTTAAAACCATTTCAGAGTTGTTTTCTATAATCCGCTTTATATTAATATAATTAAATAATAATTCAATAAAAAAAAAGTGAGGCACTTACGTTTTGGAGAGCCTTCTCTTTCTCTTCCAGCTTGGCGTTGACTTGCATCAATTGTTCTTGCGTCTGATCGAGATCGTTTTCAATGGTTTGGATCTTCTTTTGGAGGGCACGAGCTTCCTCTTCGGCCTAGCATGTATAGCATGTTACGTTAGCACAAATTATAGTAATTAATGTGACAGTTTATTATGTCCGTACCTTTTCCGCGCGGAGGTTGGAATCCTTGGCGAGCTGTTCATTGTGTTTTGCCCGGTCTAATGCGTTGTCCTTTTCAAGCTTCATCGCTTGCATCTTCTTCTTGATCGCGTCCATGGTGGAGGTTGTGGAGTGTTTGTCTTAGCGGAAAAAGAAAGGTCTGTAACGAAAAAGAAGCATGTAGGTATAACTATGTTATCATAAAATTTGTGGTAAATCACGGTACAATATACAATTAGTCGGAGCAAATTACTAAAGTAATGAAAGGGTTACGCATACTAATTAGAGTAAAGAACTTTATTTATAAGAAAATCTGCACTCCATTGTGCAGAGAACCGGAAACAAAATACTATTCTATTTAAAAAAAATTGTTATAGTCATATATGGGGAACTACTATAGAGGCCCAAAAATCACAATTTTTAAAAGCTAAAAAATTGTTATCAAAAATATATCATTTATTCCACTTAATGTATGGGAAATAATTATAGAACCATGTTTTTGGAATTTGGTTATGTACGTTTGAAACATTTGTAACATTTGTGCATTTAGCGTGCCGGTTAACTATAAGATTTGTTAATTAGTTGAATTTATAAAAAATAATTTATTCAAGATAACAAGGTGCGTGTAATAATTAGTAAAATCAGAATTACTCGCACGAATTCATTGTAAATAAAGGGCTGCGAAAAGGATGCTGCATATCACCAACTTTATTTAAAATATATGTGAGTTATTGGAGAAGGAAATGTATGCCGATGGGTGTGCTTTTCGATGAACAGCTGACGATTAGGTTGGGGAAGAATACGCGAGATGGGATTTCGAGATCAACATGGAGAAGACAGAGTATATGGTAATCGGTACACTAGAAAACCAGTTAGTGGCAGAAAATGAAGTGATAAGAAAGACAATTGCGTTTAAATATCTAGGAGTTACGTTAACTTCCGATGAAATAGACATACAAAATACATAACAAAGGGAAAAATTATAACTAAACAACTACACCGTGTGTTGTGGAATTTCAAAGAAAACAAAAAACCCGGATGTTCCACTCTTTTATCGAAAGCTGTGTTACTTATGGAAGTGAAGTGTGGACGTTCAATAAAAATACGGAAAACAAAATAATCTCAGCAGAGATGATGTATGACGATGTTGTAAGAAGACACTATTGGGCCACGAAAGAAACGAGCGAATAAGAGAAATTATGCAAGTTGACACAACATTAATCAATAAAATAGAACGGAAACAATTAATGTGGTATGGCCACATGAGGAGAATGGACCAGGACAGACTATCACAAAGGGTTTGGAAATGGAAGCCTGCTAATAGAAAAAAAAAGGAAGACCAAGAAAGAATTGGGAAAAATTAATTAATAAAGCTATGCAGAAGAGAGGATTGAAGGAAGATGGTTTCAGAGACAGAGCTTCTTGGAGATTGAGATGCGGTAGATGGCAAAATTAGCTGTATATGAGCCACTTATAGATATAGAGATAGACAAACCTATAATCCTAATACTATTAGCTACAGAATTTGGGAATTTTATTCTATATGTGTTGCCTATTTTGTGCGGTATTGTGCCATTCATTCATTTTCAAAAAAGCTAACCTATAATATAATAGCTGGTAAATGAAAGTTTTGAATTTATATAAGGCGAGTCTCTTTATTCTGACGCTAATTCTTGATAATTATGACGATGTTGTAAGAAGACACTATTGTACCACGAAAGAATAGGAGAAATAATGCAAGTTGACACAACATTAACCAATAAAATAGAACGGAAACAACTATTGTGGTATGGCCACATGAGGAGAAACGGACCAGGACAGACTACCACAAAGGGTTTGGAAATGGAAGCCTGCTAATAGAAGGAAAAAAGGAAGACCAAGAAAGAATTGGGAAAAATAAATTAATAAAGCTATGCAGAAGAGAGGATTGAAGGAAGATGGTTTCAGAGACAGAGCCTCTTGAAGATTGGGATGTGGTAGATGGCAAAATTACCTGTATATAAGTCACTTAGAGATAGAGAGATAGACAAACCTATAATCCTAATACTATTAGCTATAAAATTTGGGAATTTTATTCTATATGAGTTGCCTATTTTGTGCGGTATTGTTCCATTGATTCATTTTAAAAAAAGCCAACCTATAATGTAACAGCTGGCAAATGAATGTGATGAGTTGATATACGGCGAGTCTTTTTATTCATCGATGAACTAGGCGCCCAGTTTAAATATGTATAGGTACCACAGAAATAAAAATGTATAAGTAATGATTAATACATGTATTGCTCTAGTACCCTATATTTTGCGCATACTGTAATTTGTTTGTTGTATTATACTATCAATTTCTATAGCATTAAAGTTATTGCGGATATCAGGGTGAGTATCAAAAGTAAGTAGGTATCAATCCCCAATTCTTGCAATCAAATTATCGCATCCTATATAAGAGAGGTGCTAAAGAGCTTGCGGAAGTAAATGTACGCAAACGACATGATTTTAAAATTTATAGATTAGAAGCACAAGACACTAATTAAGAATTGCAATAGTTAGTTACAACACGATGTGCAGCCTGTTATTTTGAGATTCTATGTGTTTGCGAAGGCCATTGATATTTCCACTTATCATTAACAACAAACTATGACAAAATCGGTATTCGTAATTTTATTCCTTAACGTTGAATAGTAATAGTTGTAAAGTTGACAAATTTTTTTGATCGGCTACGCGTATCTTAGTTAAATCAACGCCTTTATTTCACTAAATCTAGCCTGTTGGAACCCATGAATTCTTGTTTTGGTGTCATACTAAAGAAATAAGATTATACATGTGATGTTGTTCGTATCCTAATGCAGAGATGTAACACTGCGACCTTCAGGCCTATTATATCATTCTACATTAGGTTTGTGTAAGTATGTATCGCGTCTATCTATCAAGTGTCTATGAACTCCTCGCCGTAATAGGGCAGCAGTGTTGATTTATCATCAACACTGAATGGTATCGGGAGAGGTACCGGCCACCCTTGCTGCAATGGATCTTTATAAAAATCGCAATCATCGACATCCTCCACAGATGTCCAACGCTCTTACCACTGCGATGTCCCGGCGGATTAATTAATAACATAATAATAATTAATTCATGTTTCAATCATACCATATATTAGATTTTTATGTTGTGATTTTTTTCTTTAAGAGGCTATTTTGTTGTTGCAAACGCAGTAAGAAATATTGTTAGAAATAACTTTTTTCTTGATAAATTATGTTAAGAATATATATAATTGTAAAATCCTAAGTTGTCAATCAAAACCAATATTATTGTAAGATATACGTACATAAATATTTAGGCACAAAACTTAATGCTTTTTTTTATCTAAAAATATAAGAGGAATTGAACAATTCCATTATTTCATAATAGCAGTTAGCTTTACCGGATGTTTTTCAGCCTTTCTTACAAGTAGATATTCCATCAACGTTTTTTGAGCGACTTATTTGACTATTTATTGCCATCATTATGTAACTTGGTTTATAAGAGTGCGTTTGGAATTCAAAGTACTTACTGGTGTGCCGACGTGCATTTATCGTGGCGATTTCAATATTCATGGTGGGCTTTTGTAATAATATTATGCGTGTATTTGTTACCGTGCATGACTTAGTCACCCGATAATTCTGTTGCTGTACATACATATACGCGTACCATTTTGGAACAAAAGGTGAACTACATACATACATACATGAAACATTCGGTGACACGGTATGTAACATGTGAATACGAACACCCGATAAATAAGCACGTCTCAGTTCCAAATACATACATAACTTTTAGGGTCATTTTCAAAGTTTAACGGTTTTGAGGTGCTTGTATATCAAACAAACACAAAAGACAATAGAACACAATGCTTTGTCTGATGAAAGACATAAACTAAGAGAAAAATGTAGTAAATTTTGCTACAATTTTAAGTATTTGTACAATGAGAAAGATAAATTGTAAAGGTTAACACAATTGTGGTAAAGTAAACACGAATTTGGTTAAATTTACCACAATTGTGTTAATATTTACAAAGTAGTATATATAGTGCAAGTAGAATTTGTAGCAAAATATCTCATTACTATCCTTTTTCGTATATTGATAGATTTACCACATCTGCCATGTCCCCAAATTCATTCTTTATTGCTAATGTTGAACCTAATGAAGTTTTAAAAGAAATATACAATCTTAAAAATACTAATTCTATGGGCATTGATTATATTTCTACCTATATATTAAAAACATTTGGACAAGTAATTGCACGTTTTTATCATATACAATTAACATGTATGTATGTAGCTAAATGTAAATTTTCTACTAATCTGAAAACAAGTTTAACACTGCCTGCATTTAAAAAAGGTTATCCGACTTCCTTGCATAACTACAGGCAAATCTCGCTACTGAATGTTACCGGTAAAGTTTTTGAGCGGCTTTGCAAGCCTTCACAGAGTGGTGTGTAAGGAATAGACTCATCTGTCTGCAGCCTCACTGTAGAAGAGTAATTCAAAATCTACATGTTTCTATAAATGATTACACAATTAAAAGCTCGGAATAAGCAAGACTTCTGAGAGTACATATGGATGACGATATGAAATGGGCTTCTCATATAGATTATGTTTGTAATAAATTAAGCAGCAGCTACTGGGTACTATTTCAATTAAAAAAAAACAATAAATCGTAAAAAATTATTATCCCTTGGCCTATTCAGCTATGAATTACAATGTGAATGTTTGGGGTTATACCAGGGGTTAGAAAAGGATATTTATTTTACAGAAGAGACTGTTAAGGCTAATACATAGTGTTAAGGGTAGGGGGAAAATTGTACTAGCCATATGTACAAATTATTGTAGACTATAAATAATAATAAAAGTTCCTAAATATATAATTTCACAAGAAAATTGGCGAACTAACGAGTCGAAATTAATATGTGGTATCTGCTAATGAATGTATTTTAATACTGTGAACGACTAAAAGATAACTCAAAAAGACCGATTTATATTAATCTTGTCCGTGTAAGGCTTTAGTGAAAGAGAGAGGACTAATATCCATTTAAAGGAATGAGTGCCGTATAAAATTTCACGGTTTCGAGGTGATGTACTAACCTCCCAAATTTATCTGTAACTAAAACTGCACCGCCATCTACCTGTCAGTAACCTACACCACCGCCCAATTATTGGCCAAACGCCTTTAATACCAACTATAGATTATAAAATTTTTGTGGTGATAAACATCACATATAAGCAAATAGTTAAATTGAAATGATCTTACAAAGCTGTATAAAGAAAACAAATACGCACAAGTTTCATTGCTACCACCAAGTGTTTTATGTATTAAATTAATTACCTACTTCTGGCGAATATTTAAGGAGTTGTCAAATTATTAAATTAGTTGTAAGGATCAATTTAAATTTTGAAAATATAAAAGTATTTCGAATATTTCCGAAATTAATAATTAGGTTCACCCATATTTAAGTGGAGCATTCCATTTAGGTTGGGATATTGTAGTGATGTGCGGTTGTCCACCTATGTGTGCATCACCGAATACCAAAATTGTGTGCGTTAAGTGGGCCAGTCACTAATAAACAAATACAGACCGATAAATTACATATGTATATATGCATGTAAGTAGATATGCTTATGTACTAACGAGTAAACGCTATAATATACATATGTAAGTGTGTTATGTCTTGTACACATATGTATAGGTACATACGTGTTCGAACTTCGCATTCCGCTGATTCATTACTTTTGCCGAGTGCACCGGTTTCCAAGTCCAGTTGCGAAGGCAAAGATTCTGAAGAATTTCGATTCCAATTCGCTGAGTCAACGTGCCCTGGGGGATGTGCGTGCTCGCGTCTAGTAAGCAATCGTTGAATGTAATTCGTGGACAAAGGATGATTACAATCTTTACGTGTTAGAATTACCAAAATGACCGTTAAACTGTTTCAGACGGAATTAGGAAGATAGATAAGCGAAGATCGTGACTTGAACTTGAAACAATGTATACCAACAAAATCGTTAACATTAACGCCATATTTGTAAACACACTGTTCGGATTACTCCTCCCTCGGTTCTACGCCTTAGTAATGGGAATCCACGGATTCCTGAAACACGTGTCGTCCCTAATTAATTAATACTTTGTGCGGGAGGAGTGTGTTTATTGTTCTGCCCCACAGTCTTTGCAATCTTTACTGTTATATTTGTTAATAAATTGATGTAGTACCCTTTACTTAGACTATATAAAAGCAGATATGTAGATTACTTAGATTAAGTATTAATTAAGTCTTGTATTATTCGTAAGTTTGAGAAGAAAAACTTTTATAAACATTACACACTATTTATATGTAAATAGATAAGGCTAGAGTATACCGGGGAATTTACAATTTGGGATTGAGAATGTATAATATAAGATGGTATTCAGATTCAGACACCATGTAATATAAATTTTGTTCCTGTGTTGTATTTATTTTCCCCTTTAGGATGCGATTAAAAATGGTGGAAAATGATTTTAAACTGATCAAACTTTACTCCGTTGCTCAAGAGAGTTATACTTGGTATTTCTTAGCCAAACGTTTTTTCATCCACAACCCCATTTTCTTCACTTACCAATACCAGCTTCCCCCATAGATAGAATCCGAGCGGAAAGAAGAATGTATGAATCACCTAATGAGGTGCAAGTTCCCCATTTCGACCCTGATGGTTCAGCTAAGGATGGAACACCATATTTCCCTAACCGACAAGATCCACATGACTTGATCAAAGATCCCAGTCTCAATAACTCAATCGTTGAACTTTTAACATCAAAGTTAAAACAGTGGAATTTCTTAAATACAAAGACGTCGCTATATACTTTTTAAGTTTTTTTTTGCTAGTCAAGATGAAATAATTTGTTTCTACCATGGCGTGAGAAGCATATCTGGTGCAATTGGAATTAATTACTACTCTACTAAGTGCCGCCTCTTCATTGATAACTCTTGCAGGAGTCTGAAAGTAGTAATCCCCCACGGTGGGAACACTCATATCATCCCTTCTTGTTGCACATCCAGTCAATCTCAAAGAAGCGTCGAGATCTTGCTACAACCTTTGAAGTCTGAAGAATACGGTTGTGAGGTTACCAAAGGTATTTTCTTATGGGTCTTCAAGGCAGGTTTACTAAATTTTACAGAAATTTGGCAGGTTAAGATCATACGGTGCGAGGAATTTTCAAAGAAGGTCACCGTATCCGAAGGAACGATTGGGCTAGCTTCACCAGTGTTGCTACTAGTTTCTTAGATAATCGAAACCATGTAAATCTTGTTGAAACCTTGATCAAGAATTACCTAAAAATGGGTGTAGGAGGTCGTCCGTTCTCACATGAACAAATTTAAAGAAAACACACTCTTCTAAGTCAAGTTTAGCCCTATTGCAACTTCGTTATTGATATACATATCCAGCTTATATATTTGTGAGGTGTGGAATATATTTTAGCATTTTCTTTTAAGTGCGTAATAAAGGTGGACGAGTTTAGTCCGAATTTCTGAATTACTAAAGGTTCCTTGAATGATTATATATACCTACATTCAATACTTCCTAAGTTCTACTAGAAATTGCTACAAATTTAGTGCAAGGTATTGACTACAATCCATTATAATATTATTGCTACCGCGGGTTTTCGTCATAATAATGAAGTCGTAGCCAATACCATTGCAAAATTGCCATATTGATATAATCAGCTGATATAGGTTATGAATCTACAGCTATCTGTCAATAATTGACAAATGCCGCTGTATGTCTTTGACAACTAAACAGGAAACTAAACATTTTCTATTCAAAATTGTTCCTAATTATTATTATGTTTGAGACGTATTTTCCCTGCTTTTGTAATGTGTTCGAAAGATTGTAGCTGTTATAAAAGTATGAATTTCTAACTTTAAAATTGGATTCAAAAAGGGATTGTTTGAATTCAATCGTTATTATGGAAATCGGTTATTAGGATTGAACAAACAAATTTTGCAATTAGGAAACCTTACCGGAACAAGATTCTATCGGATTCATCTTGTCCTTAAACTTTCTCTGATTACCGTACGACTTAGAAGGGACAAACCCAAATACTACAATAACCAAAGTGATACCATCAATATACGGTTAGAAAGTAATACGTAAGTATCTGCGTTGTAGATAAACTGGTTACACCCGCAGCTTATTGCATTGATTTCTGATGATACGTATCTGCAAATGTATGCGTTATACTTGCTTGAGTTTGCTAATCTCCGAACTAAAAAGGATTCATATGCAATTGATCCTGGATAACGTAAACACCTGATAGTAGAAACTTCGTCTTAAAGTAAACAGAAAATCTATAGTAAAAGTTGAAATTTGAAGAACATCAAAGAGATTCAAATATGGAATAAAACTACAACCCTGACGAAACCTCCATTGAAAACTGGAGAAAACCTATGCCCATTTGAAAAATTTGCTCCGTGTAGAAAGCCGGAAAGACAACGGATAACGTTTCTGGCACGCACTAATGCTAATGATTCATACGAAATGAAGCCAAAGATAATAGCAAAAGCAAAAGATCCCAGCTCATTTAAAAGTTTTAATATCTCTGTTGATTATGAGTGTTCAGAGACCGCTTAGATGACTGGCAGTATTTTGCTGAAATGGTTTCGCTTTGTGTACTTTATCCATCAGGTATGACAATGAATTTGTAATCACAGATGTTCTCTACAGGTGAAAGATTACCTAAAAGAACAGAAGCTTCCCATAAAAGCGTTGTTACTATTAAATAATGCACCAAGTCCTCCTCTAGAGGAACAAGAATGGGTCAATTTTGTCATGTACATGGCACCCAACGTAATTGATTCAACCAATGGACTAGAAGATAATAGGACTCATCTAATTATACTACCGAAAATTTCTACTTTCGTCGGTCCTATCAAAGAAACTTTATGTTTTCAGGTTTCTTTGACAAAACAGATCCTTTGAAATAGGTAAAGAAGTAAGGTTACGAAAAGCAGTTTTGAATTTGCACGTGCCCCGGAATACACTTAGTCAGCAAACAATTCAAAAATGTTGGAATAATCTTACTATTCTTGTGTAATAGCCCTCAGTTTTGTATATTAAACTTATATTATATGATATTATATTGATATTGAGCCATCATAACACATAAACATTAATTGTAGTATGTAAATATCATATACATATGTATATGCAGCCATATTACTCAGATATTTTCGAAACAATTGTCGAAACAAATCCAAGTAGACGAGGAGGTCAAGAACAACGGACGATCTCTAAATGCACGTAAAAATATTTTTGTAGAAAGTATTGTTCGTATTAAGATAAATCTTAAGTATATGCGCGTATAAAAACCAGTAAAGAGTTATAAGCACACTCGCACATGCACAGGAATCTTAGAATTCGACATCCCGGAATATATGTGTGTCAGTGACTCGGAGACAGTGGAATACGAGGACTGGTTTGACATTTACGGCGCCTAAAATACTTTTATCATCGTGTTCGGTGGTAAGTATGCGATCTTTGCTTGAGAAAAAAGAACGCGCGTTAGCTAAAAGAGAGCAAGAATGTTTGATGTTGATCCTTGCCATTTTTGTATTATAGAGGAAGGTTTCTTAGTGTATTTGGACACTTGAATGGGAAGATAGTAGCGTAGGATGATCTGAAGCTTCCAGTGAGACTATCTGTTGTTGACGAAAGAGATTTTATCATAAAATAAGCCTTAAATAAAGACTATCTATTTATTTTATTTATTTTTGCCTATATTTTCATGATTTACCTCTCGCCGTCTTAAATAGAGACAACAAATTCGAATTTACTTGCAAATAGGAAGTGTTTCTACAAGGTGTATTGAATATTTATCGCATTAGGATGAATTGATATTCACAATTAACGATAAGTAAGACCGGTTACATATCAAGTACTTTGCAATGATATTAGGTATTATAGATATGAATGAATTAAAGATCCTTCTACAATTTTGACGCTTCCGATGATCAAGGTATTGCAGAAGAGCAAGTTAGTTCTTCTTCTAGTAAGTTAGATTGTAACGAGCATAACGTATTATCTGACAAAGAAACCGAATGCTTAGTACATAGCTCAAAAATCAATCAAAAAGTCAAAGCCTGATTTTTTAGCGGACTGAAAAACTTCTATGAGACGAAATATGTCGACGAATATGTCGAAACCATAGTAAAATGTTCAAAGCTGCTTATATCCGATGATATAAAAATTGTTGTAACTGCAGAAGATTTTACAAATAAATGTTAGGATAATCAACAACACATGAATTATGGTGAACAGTTGGATAAATTTGGACACCACGAAAATGTACGTTTTCTTCTGGATTTTTCTCTTGATAGGACGTTGGCATGAGTCACAAAATCTATGGTCTACAGATCAAACATCATTGGGTAGGTCTATATACCAAGCAGTGATCAGAAGAATGTGATTTCTACGCTTTGTTCATCTTCTGGCGAGATTTCATAGCAAAATGGAAGAGAAACTTACACTCATTCATGGGATTTCTACTATTTAGCCCAATATTTCAAATTGTGTTGGTTCTTAGCGATCCATGCTTTTAAATTATGAATACCACACAAACAATTTAATGCATGTTATGTCCAGCCACTGTTAGTGTTGACGTTTTGGTTGGCAGTAGCTCAGATAGCACCGATTCGAGCGGCGTCTCGCTGTCTCTAACAGTATGGAAGTTATACGAAGTCACACCAAGTAGTAGATACCCTGTTAGCTACTACCCAGCCAAAACGTCATCACCAGCAGCCGGCGCTGATTATACTTTTCTCCTTTAGAATCTTCCCAATTTCGTTACCCCATATTTGCCGTGGCCTAACTCTCATCCTTTTCGTGTTTGTCTTAGGCTGCCATGTTTATTTCACTATTTCCGAATTCTTCACTTCTGTTATATCTTGATTACGAATGCTGGCTCTTCTTGTAACTCCTTTTACAGGTCTCAAATATTTCATTTCCGTCGCTTGTATTTTCCTCTTCAATTTATTGTTCAACACTCATGATTCGCATCTATATGTAAGTATATAGGCCTATACTGAGCTTCGACGATTTGTTGACCTCTTTCTTATTTATGAAATTCTTATTGATAGCATTTGACACGCTTATCAATTCTTCTGTTGATTTCCGTTTCCTGTTTCCCAACTCTATTTTAATTTGTGCTTGTGTTTCTGTTGCTGCCGTTACTTTGATTTTCTTGTAATTCTTTCCCAGTTCTTGCCATTATCACTAACTATACCGTCCGAAAATGCAGAGTGTGCAATTCCTATCCTCTGTAGATTTCTGCCCTATATATAGGGCCCTATTTTCCAATGCCCTATTTTCACTGCATTGGTTAGTATTTTCGTCCATGAATGAATAAGTGGGACTTAACATAACACCCAGTCCTAGTTCATCAACTGTTGGTAATACCTCTCACCTATGCATATGCTTGTAGGTAATTCTGTACAAAATTTGTATGTTTCTAATTAATTTTCCTTCAATATTTAGTTGCTTGATAGACATACAAATTGAAAAAAGATACATTCCAATCGTTATCTGTTAAAAGCTTAAAGTTTTTATATTAAAAATTTATATAAGAATGGTGACAGTTGGAGTGGAATAAACTGAATATAATAAAATAAATTTTGAAGGAATTTGTCACATGTGTATGGTCATCACGGATACAAGATGATCTATATTGAAAAACACCTAAAACTGATCGGTTCCGAGCTCTAGCCAACAACTGAAATAACGTCAAGACGTGTTCTCTTATACTACATATCTATGCATGCATATTTTAGGTGGATAAGCGAATATCCTGGAACATAAAGACTAATGGTGATGGAGAAATTCGGAAAACATAATTGATTTTAGCATGCAAAAGTATATGGGAATCAGGCATTTTTGCGCTTGGCACAAAAATCTTGTTAACCGGTGCTATGTTTTACAAATTATCCTCAGTGACATTAGATATAAACAGAATGGAAAATAACATTGTATTAGAAGCAAATGACGAGGATAATTTTACAAATATAAGCACTAAAAGTTTGATAAAACCTGCGCAAAATTACTCTTTTTTAATAATCCAATTTTAATTACATTTGTAGATCAACGGAATTATATTAAAAGGAAACATAATATAAAAAGGGTAAATAAATGGAACAGTTAAAATCTCTAAGAAAAGTTTTGATTATTTCAAATACTTGGGTAATTCCAAGTTATTATCTGCATTACACATAACTTCAATATTGTTCGTGCAAGTATGTTAAGCCGGTCATCATCCATACGTAGTTCAAGGTCGTATGTTCAATGTGCTGTTCCTTGCTTACCTTTGTTATACACGTATGATTATAAGTTATACCCAGGTACCGAGTTCGTTCAATTACTCGTCAACATTAAAGATGTGTTTCTATAGATTAAAGTGATGTATTAAAAAAGCTTGTAGTTTTTTCTTCTTTAGTTAAATTAAGTACTATATTGTAGTTGTACATTATACACGCTGATATAAAACAAATGTGCACCATTATTATCTTAGTACATAAGTTAAATTAGAAAGAATGATCAGTGATTCTAATGTTGATAGAAAACAAATTGAGTAAGAAGCAATTCAAAATTTAATTCATTATCTTTGATGGAACACCTTTCATATTTTAAAAGATAACCTACTTTGTAGTATGCATTATTTTTGTTTTAAATGAATAATAAGAAATGGATTTTTACAAAAGAGTTCGTAAAACAATTAGTAAAGTATACTTCCTTATAATAATCAAATATTTTTCGAAGTTGCCTAAACACATTTCTCTTACTAATTTTTCAGAAGATTAATTGATTAAATTAGTTACTTTGTATTGCATTTATTAGTATCTCACTTGTTTTCGGACACATTATTGACACAAGATGCAATCTTTCGCCTTTCTGTAATGACTTTAGCTTCTACTCTTATTATCAGGCAACCAAATAAGTTTCTGCGGCTTACAATAGGCCTAGAGCTTGCACAGAGGTTCAATCTCAGTGACGAAACGATTCGTTTGCCTCTTCATCAGCTAGGATGGAAGGTGCAAGGTGGAAGTTAAGCGAATGAGTGCCACATGAATTGTCAATGATAACAAATTAAGTCGTTTTACCATTTCTTCGGCAAACATTTCACGCAACGATAATGAATCAATTCTTGATCGTTGTTAACCTGCGATGAAATGTGGATATTGACTCAAATTATAAGCGTTCGTATCATTGGTTATCACCTATTGATTCTGTACCACATACTCCCAAAGATTTCTTGCACCCAAACAACATTTTATTGTGTGTTTGGTGGACAACAAAAGGAATTTTCATTATGGGTTTTTGGAAAGGGGTCCAACCATCACTTCTAACATGTATTCTGACCAGCTTCAGCAAGTACAAGCAGCACACAACCAAAAACAACCTTCTTTGATCAATCGAGAGAAAATGGTATTTACAGGATAACGGCAGGCCGCATGTCGCAAGAGTGACCCGGGAAAAAGTTTCTGAACTTGTCTGGGAGACATTGCCACACATTGTCCTGATATTTCGCCAAGTGATTACCACCCTTTTTTGTCCCTTGACAACTGTTTGAGACAGTTCAAAACTCGAGCTGATGTAATAAATACAGTCCGTCAACTTCTTGATTCAAAATCTATAGAGTTCTACAATACCGGCATGCAAAATGATGTTACGTTGGCAAAAGGTCATTGAGTGTGATGGTAATTTCTTCGATGAATAATAGTGTATTCTTACTTCTTGATAAATATCTATATTTTACTATCAAGAATCCCAGGAAATCGTTACCATTAACCCCACGAAAAATGTCTAATTAATATGCAATCATGCTCTATAAATACTCCTGTAGATATATTTTAACCTCAGTGATTAGTGTTAGTTTATGAATCTGAACACGGTTGGTTTAATTTTCTAGTATGGTTGTAAAGATTCTAAAAATGACCATTTCACGCGGGAAATTATATTTTGAACAGAATGTAACACCAGCAGTATGCATATCAACTATAATTTCCGTCTACTTTATTGTTACAACTATAAGATTAATCGATATAAGTGACCGTATACACTTCCCACTTTTTTATGGATATATAATAGATGAAGTATAGAAACAAATGTATACTGACGCGTCACAATTGAAAGCTAGCACCAGACAAGTTATCCACCGGTTGGTTAAAAGGAAAACAACTTACTTAGAGTTCACTTAAGGGAGTTCAGAGGTGTATTGAGTGAGAGATATGTTTTCTAACAGCTACAGTGGTCATTGTTTCTATTTTTTGTTTAATCATTACAACTGTTAGCTTGTATAATAATCAATAATTATTGAGAAAAAAACAACCTATACCTTTTTTTATTACACATAAAGTAGATTTTAAATTCTTACAAAATATACTTCCTTAAAATTAAGAAAAAATTAAATTACTTCCATACATTAAACAAAAATAATATTGAATGAATGATAATTTGTTACCTTCTATTTCCGTTGCATGTATGTTTTAAAAACATCAAGAAGTACATATGTTGCAAAAGTTTGTGATCGTGACATATACAAACAATATTGACCTTGTTCCAATATTAACGCTAAGTAAACTGGAACGATTTTGCGAATGTTAAAAAAAAGTGAAGAAGTGAGCCAAGTAAGTTTATATCTGTTTAAATATGTAAAAAGTCTTACTAAGAGAGATAGAAAATTCGTAAAATACTGTTATCGTCACCCTTACAAGTTTCATATCAATGCAAATATTTATTTAATGAAGCTGCACTATTAAAATTTCCTTTTTTCGATTTAAAGTAAATAGGCGTAAACATAAGGAAGGAATTGATGTAAATTATGGAAAAGGTAGGGTTACCAACATATGGTTGAGTATATCGTCTTTGAGTTCGCAGTCAGAATTAGTTAATTCTTAAAATTGCTTAATAATT
Source organism: Osmoderma eremita (assembly GCA_031763485.1). Classification (NCBI taxonomy): domain Eukaryota; kingdom Metazoa; phylum Arthropoda; class Insecta; order Coleoptera; family Scarabaeidae; genus Osmoderma; species Osmoderma eremita. The sequence goes on from JARFOC010000639.1 coordinate 124,579, forward strand.
TTAAACTAAAAGAGCTTGACTTACTGTCTAGTTTATGTGTTTAGGATTTTCCATAATTCTTAAAACACATTACATAAATAATGCTAATAATGTTTTCATAAAAGAATCCTGATTTTCGTGGAGGAAGATCTACTCCAATACAATTTATTTGTTGCATTGTATTACATTCTTATTATTAAGGCTTGGAATGAAATCCCAAATAAAATTTAAATGCAGCTACTACATCTATTGTTAACAACAGATTTTTTGCGTCTCACACACTGCAACCGCTGAAAACTAAAATCTATATTCTTTAGAATTAATAGCAGAAATTCGGTCTACTACAAAAACGTTAAGAAAGGCAAAAGTTTTCTTAATGTGTGTGTCTTGTATAAACTTTTCTTCAATCATAATTTCTAATACAAAACAGTATATTTACATCCCGCATTTCGTGGAATTACTACAAAAACTAATCGATTCTCTATATGTTCTCATGTAAATGTAGGATTTATATTTGCAAAAATTAATTGTTAAAGGCAAAAACACATTTTTAAACCATACATCAGTAAATTTAATTGTTCCCAACGACTCATACCAGCTGAGCAAATAATTAGAATTAAATTTTTCTGTTCAAGTAATTTAAAGAAAAAACATAATAGATTTATGGAACAACTCCCGCCCGGGTAAATTTATTAAAAATAATTAAGAAATATTTGACAATAAAATATGTAAAATTTTGGAGTCCCAAGAATTTTACGTTAGCATAATAGAGAGAATGTATCTTCTGTACCGTTTATAATAATAATAATAATAATTCATTCCTTTTCCCAACAGCGTGAGACAATTACAGGGGGTTAATGGCGGCCTAAGTTATTGTTATTACGCCTGCGCAAGTAGAACGTCTCAAGCTCTTGGACCTCAGCATTTGCCAAAGAAGTAAGGAAAACTTCACTCCAACAGCGGTACCAGGGTTGGAACTTGGAACCTCGAGCTTAGTATTTTATTGCTCAATGTTGTAAGACCGTAAGTCTAAAAATATTTTTAATAGCAATAGCAATTTACCATTTAATTATACAACCATTATATTATACAAATGGTATTAATCGGCGTACCTTAATGGTAGATAGTATACCCTATCGTTGAAGATTTATTACAAATTCATTGATTATTTAATTATAAAACACAATAAAAATCTTCAAATCTGCATCTATGTGAGGATAACGTAGATGGGAAAAAATGAGTAATTTATGATTGGAAATGCAGCTAAAGAATTCCAATAGAGTAATCGCGAATTGAAAAACTTTATAAAGTTGCGAAGGTAACTTTCTTTTATAAAGAATATCTTGAAACAGAGTGGAGTAACTAAAAAATGTTTTAATGGATAAAAATTAGTGAAGAGAGAGAAATTGGAAATGGCATATCATGTGCAGGTTTTCGATTTGTATGGAGTTCTATATTAAAATTTAAAAAATTAAATAAAACCCGATGTAAAAAAGCAAAAATTTCGACTAAAGTTATCATCCGAAATATTGGATTAACAAAACGCAGACTTAGTTACTTTCTATATGCTAAAAATAGGTTGAGGCGCACTATTACTATGGCCAGATTTGAAAAAAAAAATTAAGTATATTAAACTAAAAAGAATTAATAATATATATATATCTAACTGATTTCCAATAAAAATGATTATAAAACAAACAATAAATACTTGAAAAAACCCTTAGAATATTAAAAAATATTTAAATTTATGAAACTCTATAAAGGATATACTTTTTTTAAATAAATTTTCTTCTAGAAAGAGCTCACTGTACATTATTTGCTTCTAGTAAGGCACTGGTGTTGTATCAAATTCCAGAATTCAAGCTAAAATTAGTACATAACCTAGAATTGTTTGCAGAATAAGGAATGCAGCGCCATCTTTTGAACTGATGCCGAATCTAGATGATTCATAATTTAATAATTGGTTCGTATGATTTTGCAGTTATTACAACATATATGCATTATGCATTCGGTAATTGCTCTTGTCACCTATGCACGTTATATGTATCTCATTAAAAACACGTGAATAGGTCGCCGCGTTTCACAATTTAAATATTTCAAATAAATGAATAAATTCAAACTTAATAACCAAGCAATTTTAACAGCACACATTCGATTATCATTGTGTGTAGATCCGGGGAAAAAAACCATACAACAAAAAGAGTAGATGCAAGAAAAAAAAAGCAGTAGCAACTTACCGCGGGCGCGAATACGAAACACGGTCTCAGGGCGACTGAACACTAAGCGAGCTATCAGTTTACGTGCAGCTCTCCATACAGGGCTAGGCCCCACCAAGAACCCAGAGATCGTACCCCGCCAAGAATAGACCGGCTATATACAGAAACTGGTCGACGGGCTAGGGCGATCCTCAAAATGTTGCTCCAGTCCGTGGGAGAGGCAACGTCGCCGTCGAAATGAAAATTTGACCGAACGACGTCGCTCGCCTCCTGAAAACAGGTGGGAAACCTTTTTTCATTGAAACCGGGATTATCGGAATGTACGGAGCGATTTGCGTAAGAGACCGATTGGGGCATCTTTATGATGTCTAAGGAAAAAGACTCGCCGCTTAAAGAATTGCAACCATTTCTATTGCGGAATTTTTGCTAAACATAAGCAACACACGAATTTTCATTGTACGAGGGATGTCCGGTTACTAAGGTAAATTTGTGAATTATAGGCAGGTTTATTTATAGAAATCAAACATACACTAAGTAAAAGCGTGAACTGTTAGCTAATTTTCAACATAATCGCCGCCAATGTTAAGACAGTTATTCCAGCGAGGCACAAGCTTCTGTAAACCCTCTTCGTAAAAGGTGCAAATTTGTAAAATACTGCCGTACTTCCTCTTGAACTTAGTCGTCGTCTTCAAACCATTTACCCGACAAATGAGCTTTCAACGGCCCAAACAAATGAAAATCAGAAGGAGCCAGGTTTGGATTCTCACCCGTTTTTGTTGATAGTTTTTTTCGCACACCTTCAGGATCATAGTTCAGAGCTGTGGATCCACTTTTAAACTGTTTACACCAAACACTAACTTGTTTTCGTTTCATAACGCTTTTTCAGTAAGTCTCTTACTGAGTAAGTATTTTTTTTATGAATTTCGGTAGGTGTTACATTATTTGCACACACGAATGACCGCTCGCACTTCAAACTTGGACTATGCTTCGATCGGAACTGACATTGTGCGGCTGTCACTGCATACGTTGTACTGAACCTAGGGCAGTACATATGCACATCTAAAATGCGTGCAAGTTTCAACCTGGTCGGAGCAACGTAGGCAGCGTGTCGCGCAAACGTAGCTTAGTAACCGGACATCCCTCATAGTTTAATAAGCTTGTGTTTAACCATATTTTGATAATATTTTGTTTATGGTATATTTAATAATACAAAAGACCTACTAGGACAATAACAATGTGGTTTTATAAAAGGTCGATCAACAACAGATGCCATATAACAAATAACAGAAAACAAATCACAGAAAAAGCATATGCATATAAAATAAAAACAGAACTTTTGTTCGTTGATTTTAAACAAGCACTCGACTCCCTTAAAAGAAATAAAATTATGGCAGCACTAAATAAATTAGGAATCGAACTCAAATTAAGAAAAATAATACAAATGACGTTGTTAAATTCAAGAGCAATTACACTGAGAGAAAAGGATGTGTTGGATTAACCAAAATTTTTGGTTAAATACACTCAAACGAATTTGTGTGTTAAATTAACCAAACGCCTATTGTTGACAAATTTTGGTTAATGTAACAATATTGCACATGTTAAATCAACTGAATGGAATAGGTTGATTTTTTTTTATTGTACTTACAAAACTGTTTGGTTACTACAACCAAATCCGTTGATTTAATAATCTCGAATCATTGATCCAACATTTGTTTTTCTTTCATTAGACATTCTATTTTTGTTAAGTTAACAAAATGAAATTGTTGGTTTAACAAAACAAATTTGTTGCGACCACAAAATCTTTTGGTGAAACTAACCAAACAATTTTGTTAACACAATGAAATACTTTCGTTAATGTAAGCATAAGAGTTTGTTGCAGAATGCAAACGTCAAATATTTGACGTTTGCACTCTGTGTAGGATTTAGTGAATATTGTTACATTCAATATCTACCTGCTTGTACTTGTATTCGCACCAGTAGAACATCTTAATATCCAATATCCTATGAATTATTATTCGATGGAGTGCAAACATCAAAAATTTTGCAAAACTGCAAATATCTCAAAAACGGTTGCTTTATTCCTGCACCCCCATGCAAACTGATCACAAATGATGTAAGATATTCACTGCATCCATAAAAATCAAACTATTCCATTTAAAATAAGAAAGTTGATTTCGAAAGTGCTATAGAGCTGAATCTTTTTTTCCTTAAATAAATCACAATTGCAACAACCCCTGCAAATTTTAAAATCAAATTCCTCCTAGATGTTCGAAATATTAAACGAATATATAATAATGAGCCAGTTCAGTGGGCCACCTGTATACTACTAGTCAGTAAAATAAGGAGATAAACAATATGTGTAGCACAAACATAATAAACAGTAAAAATAAATGCGCTACATGTACATATGCCTATAAAACATAACTGGTGAATGTTGCGTATTGTTTTAAGATTTTGAATATTTTCCATATGAATATCAATCAAAAAATTGCTTGTATTTTCGTAGGTGAAGAATAGAGACAGCATCAGTGTAACATTAATTTAATAGATACTAAATTGATTGTGTACCTATATAGTCAAACACTATGATAAAAACAAACTTTCAATTCATTTGCAACTTTATAAAAAAAATATCGTAGCGGGCCACATGTTGGACAGCTCTGGTTTAGAGCAAGCCAACGATATAGCTACCAAGTATTAACTAATGGGGTGCGATTGCGTTTAATAAAGAGTGTACCATTTCTATAATACAACTAAATATAACACCTCAAAACATGTTTAAAATCACAAAAGGAGCACTCAGTTGTTTTTACTATTTTTGTTGTTTATTTTAACAGCTCCTGTCTTAGGCAGCACATGATATTTTGTAGTAAAACGTACAATTCTACACGAACTACATGTTCGTATAACCAAAAAAAAGCATGGCTTGTTATAGTTCAATTTCATTTTATACCTTGCTTCTTGCTATAATATAAACAAATGGTTACTTACCTTTAAACACAGGAACAATATCATCTAACTGCCTTATTTTAATATTCCACTCAACTTGGAAGACCCTGTTTAGACAGGGTCATTTAGATGACTGTTCTATGTATTACCGCAGGAGTAGGTAGCAAAAACTACTGTAGCAAGTCTACTACGGTATGAGGTCGTTGTAATCAGACACAATAGTAGCAATAAACATTGTATTTATGTATTTGTAAAATGCATTTTTAAAATCGGCATTATTTCCGTTCAACGTCTGTTGGTAGAATCAAGCTTCTGGGAACTGAACATTATACCTTAGTGGTGACGGCATGAGTGAAGTACAGAACACAGCACACCTTACCGTACAATACCTACAATGGCATCCTGGTGGCAACGTGTTGCAGTCACTGCGAGGAACTAAACAAAAAACAGTTAATTAAAACACGCCAACTGGCTCATTAGTATTGAACCTATAGCTTGCAGTTACATATTTAAACTAACATTGAAAAACGTAAGCTGTAAGTAAAATCATTGTAACTACTGTTAAGGTTATATTCACTTACCAGACCCTACAAAGATCAGGTCTCGAATACCTGGTTCCGCCTCTTGTTGCTGTGCCGTAACCAGGAGTAAGCACAGGAGTAGGATCGTCTTGAATAACATGTCGACAAAAACTTCTCAATGCCCTCAATTGATTAACAACGTTGGAATAGTGAAATATGGAATTGCCAGGTTTTTTATAGGTGGTGCCTGGTCAATAAATAAATTTATTACATATTGAAACAATACCTTGTTCATAGTTAAAACATAATAAAAAGTGCGCTACACAGGAACATAAAATTTGAAAACTATATGTTGCTTCATATACCTGCAGAAGCCTTTTCGAATTGTATATTTGTTACAATGGATGTTATTAATGTGATTAAATATTTATGACATACTTGATCGGTTGGACATGTAATGTTTGTTTGATAAAAATTGTGTACGAAACTCGGTAAATGCAACACCGCTCCATCGTGTAAACCACAGTAGATACTTCATGAATTTTTCTAAAATTATTACTTGTGGTTCTTTTAGTCGAAGGATGTTGGTCATTGGTTCAGAGTTGCGACTACAGCGCGAACAACGATGGACTGTTTGTTTTCGAAGTAATGGCAAATGCAAACAAATCGTGGTGTTATCAAAATCTGAAAATGGTTTGCTACGACATCTATTTACGATATGTTTTCTTGTCTCAAATATATTGTTTTATGTCTAAACTTTTTAGTGAAATTGGTAGTGTATCTGTAGTGGATACATATATACAATAAAACACCAGTTACTGGCAACAGCAATTGTTATTTGTACATACATAATGTATTTATCTTAAAAGAATTGTAGGCGAAAGTTCAAGGTCCAGTAGCATTCTGAATACTTCAACTGGCGCGACTTATGTTAATTATTAATTTTACAATCCAAATAAATTATTTAGCAGCGGCAAATAAGTAAGAAGCAGAACGAATCCCTATAAATATTTACACCAAATCCAGATGGTTCCTATAACGGAATACTGGTATGTTGTGCCAATGTATTTTTATACACTTGGTGTAAACTGAACTGTTTCCTTTCTCTACCGAAATTCACCTGAATAAATGCGTACATGTGAATTTTATCGTTCACCTTGTCGTAAGTTTATATGAAACTGTCAACCAGACCTATCCTCCATCGGTTGTATTAAACCTTCGAATATTCAATTACCCTACACGTTCAGAAATGGATTCATTACGTGCTCGTCCTGAAAATAGCCTGAAGAGAGGAGAGAAATGAAGTGCGCATATACTCTTTATACGCTTTACTTAATTACCGCTATTCATGTTTGTATATCTGTGTAGGTTTCCTTTCAAAATCCCTTCGTGAAATACATATGCATGTGCAAGTGCCCCACCGAAGACTGACTAATTATAGCTCCATTCTCCATTTTAGAGAGAACATATTTCCCACGAGAGTTTAAGATAATTTAATGTCTTAATATATTTTAATATTATCGACGGCACACAGCGCCTCAAAAATACGTAAATGTATACTTACTAGAGATGGGCAATGTAGTTCTTTTTGCGGACTCGTTCATTCTCGATCCGTCTTTTGAAAGGCACGGCTCCGCTAGAGATGGAACTAGATCGGGACCATTCATTCTAACTGCGTGACGTGTTGCTACAGTGGCATCGGTATCTCTTAAGAAACGATTCTGGTCATATGCTCATGAATATGTCTGTGTTGATGTTAACGTTGTCCAGTTCGCACAAATATTGTTTATTTAAAATTTAGATAGGAGAGAGCGTCTATAGATAGTTATTTATAATTAAATCTAAATATTCTGTGAAGAAAAAATCAAAAAGCAAAATAAGGTCAGCTAAACTAAACGAATTCAATTAAACAAAACCATAAACTGATAAATAAAAATAGAATTATTAAATATGAATGAATATGGTAAGAGCAGCAGAAGCACGCAGCGCAAAGAGAAGACATTAAAATAAAATCAAAGAGTATCATCATAAAAATTAAACAATATGTTGTTGATTAATTCCCATATTGAACATACTTCTAACGCACATCGAGCTATGTATGCACTAAAATTTATTAAAGAAAGCGAAAGTTCGACATTGAACGTCATTAAATCGCAACACCTTAACAGTTAGTACAGCAGTGTCGACCCAATGACCGACATCGCTAGATACACCGACGCAAATGATTCAAATTTCCGGTTTTACTCTCTTGTTACGGGCTTTAGACGATTCCGTTTTCCTTAGATTGCTTCCGGGGATGGTAAAATTGTGTTTGGAGGACTTCGTAATCGGCGGAACAATTGTCTGGGCCCGAAATCTTGAATTACGTCTCCAGTTTGTTTGTTTCTATATATGGAAAAAATATCGTTGCAATGGGCAAACAGGCAAGGTCAGGCGCACTGGATGCGTAACGCTTGTTATGTAGTCGATTTGATATTTCATGATCGTAACGCAGGAACAGACGTGGTTCGCTTCATTAGGTGATATTTATGTAGAATTGTGGTTAATACAAACAACCTCTTTATATACAGGGTGCGGCGTCTAAGCCGTCGGTGAGCGGAATATTGGGGACCATTACTAGCTGAATGCTGAAAGTTTGTCTTCCGATGTTTTTGGTACCGATCTTCCAAATAAAAATATTAGCAACACTGAACAATTTTCGGTTATACCGGAAACGAATGTCAACTTGCTTATTTTAAATGGAACATCCTGTATATTATTTCATTTTATGACGCCACATGTTGTTACAAATGAGTTCTCTTAAGGTTTCCCTATACCTATCTTTGACAATTTTTGAGAAAAATGGAATTTTAAAGAATTTTTAAAGAGAAAATGAATAACAGAGAAACTACTTTAGTTAGGAGGTTGAGATTTAATAGTTACGTAGCTAGTACGTAGTGGTATTGTACAAAGTTAACAAAATCGTCGAATTAATAATACAGGGTGGCACAAAATGGTATTGACTTATACTAACTAATAAGGCGGTATAACTCACTTATTTTAAATGGAACAACCTGTATATTGTTAGCGCATATGATTGTTTAATTATTATCTATAAGAATTAATTAGCACTCCCTATGTCTATCTCTAATAGTTTATGAATTATTTGAGGTTTTTTGTATTAGAAGAAAAAGTAAAGGAGAACAAGAGCAAGAATACAAACTGAAACAATAAAATCTTATAAAAGGTTATAATTAAATAATTTATATAGTTAACAAAAGATAATTGTCTTTACATACAGAATTTGATATTATTTTTTTATCTTGTTGTTGATTTTCTTAAGAAGGCTGTGAAACTATTTGGCATTTATCGATGGAAGCATGACATCTCATGTTGTCAAATAGAAGAGTGTGATAATGGATAATTTAGGCTTTTCCAACAAAGATTTTTTAAACATCATTATTATTTACGGTGAATGCAACCGGATTATTAATGGAACGTGTCGTTTATTTGTAGAAAGGTACCCCGAAAGACCCACACCAAATCATAATAAAGCGGTTACTAGAAAATTGCGCCCAGTTTGGAAGCTTCCATCGCAAAAGGAACAGACAAAATCGTTTGCTAGATAATGAGAACATCTAAATAGATGTGCTAGGGTATTTTACTGGATATACCAATGCTTCATTACGAAATTGTCAAAGACATTTGGCAATATCTAGCAAAACAATTGGGAGGATACTGAAAAGGTTTAATTGGAAACCTTATTCTTACCACACTGTTCAATATCTAGAACCGAGTGATTTCAATCTACGGATCGAATTTTACGAATGGCTTTTGATAAAGTGTCAAGAAGATCCATATTTTACAACAAAAATTATACGGGGCGATGAAACAAAATTTGCCGAAAATGGCTTGTTTAATCGCCACAATAGTCATTTTTGGGCAGATGAAAATCCTCATGTGGTTCATGAAGCATATGTACCGAATTTTATTAAATTAATTTGTGCGGTGTGGATTTCCCGATACTGTGTATTAGTGATACCAGCCCACAGTCCTTGCAATTCTTTCACGGATTCTACTGATATGGAGTACAAGATTTGAGTCCACCTTTTTCGTCGTCTTCTGAGTTCTTCCGCGTGCTTTTTCATCTCACACTCTCTCTACATGTTAGTACCATTGTTTTCTTCTGCCCCTCATTAACTCACCAATGTTCTGTATGTTGCATTGACAATAAGTCCTTTGCAATCGTCATACACTGTATTTTAGTTTTCGCTGCTTCAATATTGTATTACTTCGCCACCATCATCATTCGGTGTACTAATCTTTGAATTTTATCTTCTGTGTCTGCTATTAAAGTCACCTCGCGTAGCTTATTGCGTTCATTTTGTGTAAATAAATATAGTAAATGTTGCGGTTTCCAATTATTAAGAACGATACAAGTCCCTACCAGAAGAGCATTAAGCGAATTGGTCGCCAAACCAGAGGTTTATTGGTCGGCTTTATAATTTATGACGCAATCTGTGACAAACGTTTATTTAAAAACTACTTTTAAGTTTGCTTTTGAACTTAGTCGTAAATTGAAATGGTCGTTATGCGAGTAGGTCGTTAAGTGCGAAGCATCTTGTATTTCAGTGATTTGCCTTTTAATAATTTTAAAATGTTTTTACTGAATATAATGTAATGCACCACCGAAAACAGCCTATCCAAATTTTGTTGCTGTCAATTTACGAAAAAAGTAATGATGATAAACCTTTGCGTTTTCAAAAATTACTATAATTATTCAAAGTATCAACAAATGCTATGTTATGACCTTTTGCCATAAATCTAAGCCTCTGATAGGTACACTAGCGACACTTTCTAATTGTACGACCTAACGCTCAACGTATAGCCTGCATGCGTAGCATGGATAGTAGACAGCTTATTGCATTCATTGGCTGCCTCTCAATGTGTAAACACGAATGTGCGGTGTCTGTGTGTATTTTAAAAATGCCTTAGGTGCATTTATAAATGTGTAAAAAAGCATCTATTATTTGACGTATTTGAGTAGGAAGGTATTTGTTTGCTATTTTAAAGTATTTAGAATAAAGAAATACTGTAGTCTTATTACATTGTTTTGAAAGGTAATTTCATGACGTTTTGCGGTGACCTTTTTTTCTGGTTGAACTAGGATAGGATCTAAACCAAAAGCATGTTTATTATACAATAAATAACAATATCAAACGTTTAGTACTGTTTTTTATTTAAAACATAATATAGCCAAATAATTATAAGTATACACTTAGACTGAAATGATGATAAAAAAATAAAAAAATACCCTTACCACCTCGATGAGTGAAGAACTCCTGGATACGTATTTCGGCAACTAAGAGGTTGAGGGCAAGTGGTCTCAAAAGCTATCGTGCTGCTATTAAAACGGAACTTTCCGTGTGTAATCGTCAAGACAGAATAAATTTCGCACTATACTATCAGAATATGTCCATTGATTTTTGGAAAACGGTAATCTTCAGCGACGAGTCGACGTTTCAAAGCACTCTAAACACCCATACGCGCCTAGTTACCCGTCCCCGTAACTCTAGGCTGGCACCACAATATGTTCGTCCAAAAGATAGAAGTGGACGGCTTTCTGTAGCAGTGTGGGGTTGGATGTCATACGCAGGGCCTGGTACTATTTGGGATATTAATGGACACTTGACAGTGAGATCGGTTATTTTAATGATGCGCATTTATTAAAGTAAGATAAATAATAAATTACGCATAATAAAGCATTAAACTAAACACCTCTTCGATTAGAGTAAACTGTTACTTTATAGTCTTGGTGTAAAACCATTTATTTGCTCGTTCTTGTATTGATGTATAGTTAAATGTTATATTTAGTTATACATTTTTTAGGTTATCTTATCATTTATTGCCCTCTTGACCAAATTATGACTGCAGGTGGTGAGACATATCGTACATATCGTATTTTTCAGTTATATATTGTTTTGGTTTCTCTTGCTTATTTGCATCATTTAAGTTTAGTTTCTCAAATAGCCGCTATGTGTACATCCATGAGCGAGTAAATTCGAATTATTTATACAATATATAATTTGATTCGTTTTTGTTAGTATTTAAATATGGAAGGTAAAGTATAGAAATTTATCCAAATATAATTTAGGTACTATTTAATTGGAATTACTTCTTTTCCACACTTTGTCTTCTATTTTAAAGGAAATTTGAAGAAATAAGATAGAGTTCGTTCAAGTCAAGTGTTATTGCAGTGTGGTTAGATATGCCAAGTTAAAAGAACTATAAAATATACATTATGTGGACTAGTTTATGGAACGGCACGTCACTCACATTTAAGAAACCTCAAAACAAAAGTTTTATAAAAGTAGATATGGTTAAGACGTTCAATGAAATAATTCACGTTAGATTGGATAATCGTCGATATCGAACGTTTCTTATGCGTTTCACACATCGGTAATAAATACGTATATATTATCCAAAATATATGCGTTTAGAACATTTTGCTGAAGATGAAACGTTTAGTATCTACCGCATATTTCATTCAATTCCTGAATAAAAACAAAAAAGTGTTTATTAAGCGCTGTTTTCTTAGATCTAGAATTACATTTCTTTTTAAGATATATATTAGTAATAATTCTCTTTAATGAATGACCGCACTGACTTGTTACTCATAGATAGCAAGAAATATTAATACCTTTCACAACCCTATACCGAGCCCTAAGTTGATGTTAAAATCTCTAATTTATCGCACGCATTCCATTTAATTCATTACTCGATCGTGTTATTCACATTAATTTTCTTTCCTTTTCTACATGAGGCAAATCACAGGAAATAAAGGGCTTAATGTTTTATTGAAGAATTCTCTGTTTAGAGATTTAACTCGCGAACTGTCATCTTGTCAACGACATTTAAGATTGATAGTCACTTAGATCGTTGCACCTTCCTACTAAAACTGACGTGTCGTCTTAACTACCTACAAAATACTATTTGCTGTCAGTTATTAATTATGTGCATTTCAGTCATTTAAACTGAAGTAAAATATCTCATTGAGAAAATCTTCTCACATCAGTCGTCCTCTCACAGATTCTACTCGCTACATGGTGTTATAAATTTAGACGAATTCACTCATATGTTCATAAATACGTACATGTGTACGCGAGACTAGCTAATTGGAGATACGCTCGGGAGAGAACGTACGTAGAATACGCGGCCATCGTTGCAGGTGGAACCCCGAAGAGGTCCGGATCCGAACATTTTGGGAATCACCCACCACCACGGCGACGCAGACTCTATTACCGGCAACGTGGTGGGGAGATAGGGGAATATGACTTTAGTAGGGAGTGGAAGGGGGAATTTTCAGGACCGTCGGGACGCCAGACACCAAGGCCCGCAGCAGCTTCTGGACGCCTTCAGGCACAGGTAGGTGCGTGTCGTTTTGCTTCGTATAAAAAAAAATTAAAACTAACAACCTTTTGAGCGACGCAAAAATGTGTTTAAGTGGCGTAAATGGTGTGCTCTTAACAGAGAGGAAGTGCGGCATGTGTTCCTGTTGAGATTTTCCCGAAAATTTGCCGCTCCGAAGCGCCGAATCGCATGTGGGTTTGCTGTAATCCTATCTCACTTAACCTATTAATCACGCGTCCTTTTTTGTACATTTTGGGCTTAATTGTATATGTGTCGGATTTGCAACCAGATATTTTTAGTATTCATGTGTTCGCTTTAAAATAATATGTGAAATATATAAACCCGTGCGTATTAATTAAGGATATTAATTCGGTAGCCATTTTGTGTGTAGTTTCATAATGCCAACTTTTGACAATCGCTCCATTTATAGAAAAGAAGATATATTTTCGTATACGTTTTAGTTATTTTAAAATATTATTTGTTAACGCCATACGCATACATCGAAGTGAAATTAGAACAAGGTCAGCGTGTAATTAAAAAAGAAAACGTCTTACTGATATACTTATGTGCTACATATTTACCGGAAAATTTTTTATTACATTTATCCCAACGAGTTTTCAGTGTAGATATTTATAGTTTTATAACTAAACTCATTGGGTTGATTTGATCAAGGCAAACTCATTGGATACATTGTCTTACCGATTATTAGGGTTATGCAGTTTCAAAGTTAGATCTGTGCTGGCGTTAAATATATAGCACTGACATGTATGACGCAATAGATTTAAAAAGTTGGTTGGGTTTTTCTATCCTATTCTCGATGATTGATGTATTTTATAAACAATTCCGGTTTATTTTAGTTATAGGAGGATTTTTGTTTTATTTATTGCACAAGTTGATTGTAAATTTTGTCTCAAAAATACAATTTTCGCTATCATTATGCATATCTACCTATATATATATTTTCTAATTCGCCTAAATTTTTGTGTCAAAAAACATTTATATTTGTTTAGGACAAAGGATTATTTTCCAATTCCCTTTCGTTCAAATATAAAGCATGTATTCCCCCCCCCCCTCTTTTTGCAGGATTTTCAGATTAGAGAGAATCTGCAAGCAAATTCCTTTAATAATTATGTTGTTGCTTCTTTTAATCTTCGGCCCTCATAAGAGTAGTGTTTGTGTGTTTACAGTTCTTCATTTTCAATTCAACTATTTTCATCTCCCTGTATATTTCACAGTCTTCTTATATAATCTGCCAAAGTTTCCGGCATTGTTGTAATGAGTATCTACTGGTTCATGCCATAACATGTTATTGCTAATTATATTCCTCATACCTAGATTACCTATTTATTATACTCCTGTCCCCGATTATGTGTACTTACCTTTGGGATCTCGTAAATGGTAGGGGATAGAACTTTGGTTAAATGGTACAAAATGCGTGTGATGTCAACTTTAGTCGTCTAGCTCGTTTCTAGTAAATCCTATTTAACATTAGAATTCAAATATGCTATGGAAACCAATGCTGCTTTTACGGATTTGGAGATTTTTCTACCAAATTTTAAATACAAATTGTAGGATGCTGTGACTTTATCAGAAAGAGCATAATTTGTTGATTTCAAAGATGTATGCAACACATTGGGTTTATTTGCAGAATTATCAAAGTCATAAAGATATCTGTGCAATTTTGAGTGATCTCGGGCCGTGGCTGTGCGTTAGAGGCAGCGATGAACTAATAAAAGAATAAATAAGAGTGTATAATATGGAAAATCTGCAAGAGAACTTCGTTAGTATTTATCAGTTATGTATCAATAACAATGGACGACTTTTCTAACTGTAGGTAAATAGTTAGGTACAGTTATTGTTTTAGTTACCTGTTAGCTTATTTTGGAAGAATAATATTTGCTTTTTTGTTTGTTTTACACTTATATATTCCCGAAAACAACAGATACAATTGACTAAAACGTAACCAAAATAATAATTGTACATAACTATTTACCATTAGTAAAATCCTTCACCGAGACATATTGCATCAAATGCTCAAAAAGTCGTCACTGAGTTTTTCATAACTTCTTGTAAAATATCGACAAAATTCTGTTAAAACATGTTAAAAGATGTTCTTCCATATTATTGAAATTATGTTCTAGTGCACTGTTATCTATTGTTTTATTAGTTAATTGCTCATGTGTAATCTGTACTTAAGAACACTCAAAATGTTACAAATTTTATTCTGCAAATAAAACCAATGTGTTAAGATTTATTGAAATCAGAAAAATTATGCTGTTTCTGATGCTGTCAAATCCAGTATCTAAAATAAGATAATTTGTATAAAAATCTGTAAACTAACAAAAACTACATTGGTTTCAATGCTATATTCTAGATAAAAATGTACATTTATAATCTCAAAATAGGATTTCGGTATCTTTTATATGAAGTGGCCTAGACGTTAGCATTTATATTGTGGATTTTTATTTCTTTAATCTACTAGGCCAGCACACTCTGTATGACATCCTCTGTGAGTATTTCTGCATCTTATAACAATGTAATGGCAAATTATGTTCCCCATATGTAGATTGCTTTTTATTATTATATTTGCCTTGTAGTATTTTTGTTTTTACATTTCCATTTGTCAATATCTGTCATAATTAATTGGTGAATTATTAAGAAACTAGGAAACTATGCAACACTGATGTTATTGAACGGTTATACGAATCAACACCTTCTAATATGGTCAACCTTTAATTTGGTCGCATAGACTTTTAAATACAAAATCAATGAAAGGCGAATTTATACTGAAGAGGTTTTATTTCCGTCATATTTAAAAACAATACAATATTGCTGAATTTATATTGAAAATTTATTTTTATCTTTTTTTATTGTCAGGAAATAGCTTTCGACTTTGTAAAAAATGTTTTACGTATTCGAACTATTTGTTATGTAAAATTAATAATTATCGGGTTTATGGAAGTCTTTAAATATAGCTGTTGGAACTTAGCTATTTGATTCAAACTTATGGCATTCTATATGCAGTACGCAATTCTATGAAGGATTGTCACATCGCTTATTATTTCGTTAATATCGGTACGTATTTTCTTTTGAATTTTTAGAAGTTTACAATACGTGTATGGAGATAGTGTCAATATATTTGGATCGTGCTTCGACTCATTAATAAAAACATTCGTATCTAAGATTTTTTTATAATTTGGACAAATATCAAGATGCATCAATAGTGATAAAATTACTAAATATAAGATAGAGGAGATATGTTTAATGTTTATTAAGATGTATTACTGATTTGAACCGTTTCATAAGTCTTCATAAGTGATATAATTGCAATTGTATAATGCGATTGCGGTTTTAGAGACTAAGTAAGTTTGGGTTTTCCGTTTGCTCCCTCGCAGATAAAAGTACGCGTAGTTATATTTCACAAACTTTGAATAGAAAATCTTTTGCTAATGTTTCGCTGGCGGTAAATTTATTGCATTGGTTTTAACAGGAAGGTTGTTAATCTCTTAAGTGGCGAGAGTAGTTATCAAGAAGGATTTACTTTCATGCATTAAATCCTTTCTCTTATGATTTTCCACATCTCTTCTTTGCTTTCTCCTTGCAGTTTCTAACTTTTCCCGCAACCAAGTCCTCTAAGGCCTCCCCGTGTTTCTCCTGGATGAGAAAATTGTTGCTTCTGGTCTAGGCCTCGATACATGCTTTGCTATCTGGTTTTGCTTAGTATCTCGTTTTCTATCTTTTTTAAATGTTTCTCAATAAAAATTTTAATATAATGAAAGGTCTCACTAACTAGTTTGATCAGAAGATCATTGCTAAAGAAACTTCGGAAAATCCCAGCGATATTTTCTTTATCAAGACCATTATTAAATCCCTGAATTACCTTCAAACAGAAGGTAATTCAGAGCAAGGAGGCAGTGTTCATCGTCCGGTTCCTCGTCGCCTCCTTTGTCCAACTTTCATTTATTTTCGCTATAGTCTCTTCAACTGAACTTCTGAACATTTCGCTATCAGAATCGCTACCGTTGTAAGAGACAGTCACACGGTTGCAAGTCTTATCTTGATTAATATGACTAATGCATTGGCGCGACCGCTTGCGATTATTTTCGTCCAACCCATTATATTTCCGTAAAAATTTTTAACGCGGAGACATCCGCTTTACCCCGTGTGCAATTGCATTATACATGCGCATATAACCGTCATACCCGCTGAAGAGTTTAAAGTAAAAATAGTAGACCGTATGGGGTTTCAATCATTACCGAATACGCGTACAGATCATTACTCTCAAATATGTATGTAATGCAAGTACCATCATGTCAAAATTGGCATTTACTACAGAATCGAATCTGTTTAACGAGAACTGCTAAATTTACACTGTAATAATTGGATTCTCGCCAGCCAACAGAAATAAGTCGAATGTTAGACTCGTATCGCGTTTTTTCTAAACACTTGATCACGATATATCTGACGTGAGTACTTACCAGCAAAATCTTCTTATAAACGATTTATTACATTCTGAAAATTGTGTAAATGCATCTATCAATGATGATTTTGTGTGATTATTGCGCATGGGAATTATATTGAGATAAAATATTAGTGTCGTAAACGCTGATTTTATTTTCGGACACTCAATATGTTATGCGGGTGTTTGCTTCCAGCTTGGGTTTTCTAATTGAGTGAACATTCCAAAATAAATATTTTTAACACCGTTAAATAGCTATTTTAGAAACGCGCGCTGAAAGCGTTATAAAATTTATTTAGATTTTATTCTCCAAGTCTAGCCAAATGAGAACGTTTAGGGGCAAGAGAAAGAATTAGAATTTTGGCCAAAGAATCATTTCATACAATATGATTTCATTGCTTCAACTAGCGTTCTTAAAAGCATTGGGAAAATTTGTGTGTATTTTGATTATTGTAATTGCAAATTGACCTAGAGCCCTATTTTTGATAAAGGGATTAAATTCGAAATGTAGTTTTAATTTTATAAAAGGAAAAATAGTTAAAGTAGAGTTTTAAACTAAAATATGTCAAATAAATTGTTTAAGTCAATGCTCTGCAAATACTGACTGAAATATACCACAAGACAATATAAAACTATGTAAAACTGGGTAAAATAGTGTTATTTATCAGGACCGAATATGAAAGTAAGATCTTTATCGGGGATTTATGCCTTGGTAGTTGTTTTTTTTTCTACATTGAGCAAAACAACCTTATATTTATCTATTATGCATTATTATGGTCATCCCTTGAAAGAAAGAAATAGTTTTTTAAAATAAATATGGAAATTACATGATACATTACATAAACCAAATATTAAAGTTACTCACTGTAGTATTTAAAATATAGATAGCCAAAACAAATATAAAGAGGAATCAATAATTAATAAAAGGTTTGCACCACAGCCATTTTTTTCTCATAATATGCTAAATAACAATTTTATTATTAAAATAATTTAAAATCAATCTAGTTTACAGCGTAGAATCTAAAAATGGAATAATTCCGTTTAAAATCGCCAAGTAGGTTTATTTACTTTTGTTATACCCAAAGTATAGTCAACATATTTTTAGCTTATCCCACATTTGAGTCTATAAAACTTGTACAGCCAATATTTTCTTCTAATATGAAAAAACAGAGCCTCTCCAATAAAACACGCTGTATACACTTTGGATATTCATAAATATGTTGTTTTGTTTCTCAATGAATAGAATCATAAAATCAGAATAAAACTTCGAATTAGTTTTGAAGATTTGACACAACCCGAAAGTGAAGAAAATGGTATAGAATAAGTTCTTATATGAATTTAGGAAGTAACTGTATTTTCATCTATTTTAGAGATATTCTGTATAGTCGGAAATATTATTAAATTGGGCAGAATTGAATGTTGTAAAACTTGTGTTGAAAAAATTGTCTCCAGTAACAAAAATAGAACAGTAATCAAAGATTCAGTCTACCATGGTACATCTGTGTGTATCGGCTTTTGATAATTTCTCTAGTTTTTAGTTACCAACTATTTTTTTAAATTTGTTTGATATTAATCAGGAATAGGAAGTTCAGAAATACTTTTACAGTCGTTGATAGTTTAAATTAAGTAACCGCAGAAACTGTATTTGCACGTAATGTTGGTTGTCTACGATACAAGTTGGCATAATGTAAAATTATATGCCTGGAAACACTGCAAATACAGCCACCTTGTTTATATCGGCATACGACTTCTATTTACCTTACCTGCTCGTGTACAGGTTACTCAATCAAGTGGGCGTACCATTGCTGAATGCTACAAAAACAAGCTATCTTATAAATATGAAAATTGATGTTCCTCCTGTTCTATTTGCACAAATTATTTGAGGTGAATAAACGACATTCATCTTAATATGTTTGGGCAGAATATATTCTATATTAACAATGTGTAGACGTGTAGCATGCAAATTTCCTTACCAAATATTTCTTTACGTTTATTTATATTCATCTGATTATAAGTTGGAATAAGGTGTGGGTTGTTGTTCAAACTGGTGTAGGAGTTGTTTGCTTACACGAGATCCACGCCCGCAGTCATTTTGTAAATCTCTAGAAAATATACATTCTAGTTGCTGAAAGGGTTGTCTTTAATTAAACCTTTTCAATACACAACGATTCAGTCAATTTAATTGTATCTTTTAAATCTAATTGAATACGCGCTTAAATCTTACTACTACAATTAGATTGTACAACATAAATTCAGTTTAAACCACTGCAGTTTCTCGAAAGCTCTTTTCTTTGTAGGTTACAAATCTGTCACCAGGCAAGTTTGATAAATTTTTACCTATGCTGGATAATTTTAGGGTGAGCCGAACAATTGTTAATGAAAAGAATAATCTTTCTTCCTATTTATCCGAACTGATTGTCTAATTTTATCAGCCATTCTTCAGAAACTCGTTATCCACGTCTTTGAGTTTGATTTATACTCCAGAGATAATCACTTAATACCTCGAAAACAATGAGGTTGATTGCTTTTACATATCAAAAGCAATTTCAGTTTTTGTGATCCATTCATGTTTGCTCCAAGCATCAATGTAATTCTGTTTACTGTGCTTTCCGTTATGGTTTTTAAAAATTAAGGCATTTAAAAAATAGTCCTGTCTCATCTACACTAAATACGTCTGGTCGAACTAAAATTCGCTAACAAAATTTCATTACAAAACTAGGAACAAAAACGCACATAATTCTGTTTTTTTTCCCAAAAATTCGACTTATCGAAGATGACGCCAAATATTTTATTTGAGTTATAGAGATATTCGAGTAATAGAAGTTGGAGTTATCGCCTAAAGATTACACATAATTTTCGGACTTGATGCTATTGCGCACCAATTTGATTCGAGTTATCGAAGTTCGACTGTATTTTATTATTTATTCTGGTGTTCAAAGTGTAGGGCAATAAGTTAATATTTCATACTTCATTTCTAGTTAACTTTTTATAATCGAAAGTTTTAGGTATACGTAACCCGAACTCCAGATATAGTGATTTGGACGTCAATCAATTTGTATTTTCAAAAATACTTGACTAAGCTTTGGAGTTTAGGCCACCGACTAGAGTTTATTGCATAGAATTTTGCGTTGCAAATACATTTTTTTCTAAAACGCAACAGTAACATGCAATGCAATGAAGGGACTAGCTTCAATTTGACAATTCCTATACAGTTTTATTGCTGTGATATGAACTATTTGGTTTGTAACTTTGCTAAGGTAGCTGTCAAATGTCAGTAATCTATCATCTGTGAGTTAGTATTGCTAATTTGTTGAGTTATCGTTCTTTCTTTCCTTTGTTATCCTGTATTTATTTCAATATTAGAAACTGTCTTTCACAAAGCAATAAATATTACATAAATAATAATTATTGATATAGTTCGCATAAAAGACGTAGATGGCGTAGGAATATAGTGCAGTCCAGAAAACATATATTTGCGGCATTTATGCCATAGCATTGAACGGGGAGGTCAATGTCTTAAGATCAGTCCCTTATATGTTTAGAATGTAATCAAAAAAGTTAAATAGAAATCAACGAAATTCCAGCAGTAACACCCAATACGCCATGATGTCAGTGTTGCGCAAAACATCCATGCCTTCCATGGCTGTCATATTTTATATTCTTGTTATGATTTTACTAAAAATTATTAAAAAGTCAGTCGTTACTACACTCAATATAACAAATAAATTGTGATATGATAGTGATGGCTGATTCAAACGGATATTATTTACATAAAATTGAGGTCATAATCGTGTAAGAAAGCGTTTGCGGTCATGTGATTTTCATTTGTATTTTTGCGTAAGTTTACTCTCAATTACCCTGCGTTTAGAAACAAGATACCTTGTATTATGCAACATATGGCTCTAAATTTTATTTAAAAATTAAGGATCAGTAATGAAGGCTGACTAGCGCATTGGTAAGTGCATTAGGCATCTGTTAGGCATCGGTTGCAGCAAGAGTGGTAGGTACCTCTCCCAGTATTCCTCAGTATTGAGTCACTGTGCGCTCTTACGGTGAGAAAAGGCAGTAACAAGCCATATAATTCACACACACAAAATACACACTTACACAAACCTAATGTAGAGTGAGACAATAGGCCCCAAGGCGCCAGTGTTAAGTCTCTGCATTCGAATACAAACAACAACAATCATTAATACCGTCACTAGAAGATCAAATGTGAGAATATATTATCACTACACACAGCCCACATGTTGGGGGTTTACAATAAAGTAAATAAAAATTGTGGAATAGTTCTAATTCTTGATTTCAATGCGATACATTTACGTCATAGATTTTAAGCTTGACAGAAGAATTATGCTGCTGTTCATTGTTTTCTATATAAGGGTAAAATATTCTTGGTAAATAACCTGAACAATTTTGATCTGGTTACTTAATGATCCAATGATTTTTATCTTATAAATAAATAAATATGTCAATAATTCCCTAGATAGTATAATTCAATAGTAGTTGTAGCTATTATTTTTCTAAATTCCAATATAGAGGAATTGAAAGGCAAAATTGGTGGTCGGGCGAAAAATTGCGTGCAAAAAAGATGGCGAAACACCAGAAAACAGCCAAACATTTCGGGCGATCGGATGACAAACACATGACCGCGCGGATATTTCTAGGTTTCGTTCAAGAAACGTAATCCCGAAACGTGTACTATATGGGTCGCGGGTTATTTATAAAACGGCGTGGTCTGTGAACGTCTTTCTCGTGTTAACGGACCGTATCACGGCATTGGGACACCTACACGTCAACGCTAGCGTAACCTATAATTTCGCTGATCGTTGCTAGTTTTAATGGCGGCGACGATATTCTAATATTTTTCCATAGCTGCGTTTGTTCTTTATTCCACCACTGGAATGTAGTAGAGAGGATGGTTACTTCAAACGAAATGAATTAATTGTAGCAATTGTCTAGAGAAGGTCTCAAATTACTACTGAGAATTATTTTTGGTGATGTTACTACTAATAGAATTTTAGAATTTTCCATCTGGTAATACCAGTTTTATTATCTGCTTACTTGTTCAAGGTATTATTCTTGCTATTTCTAAATTTATTTTTTCAAAACTATTTTAATTTTGCGGTTAATTCGGCTTGTGACTAAATGAGTTGCCTACGTTGGATAATCGAAGGCTAAAAGAAAGTATTAAAACAAGTATATTTGTTATTAGCCAAGAAACAGATACCACCATTATATAGTATTTTATTTTTAACATTTTGATATTTGTATCGCTTTTAATGTGATCAAAAATACGCTACATATTAGAGGAACCACCAGTAAATCCTGAAAAAAGATTGCTGCGGCAATTGTATTTAAATATAAAAAAATCTATCTTTGTAACTGCAATATCGTTATCTTTTCTTTCTTGGCAGTTACGCACGACGTGCTGGACTCTCGTAAAAGAGGGCTACCAGCTAAAATACCCCATATTCCTAGACGCCACATTACATCAGGCTAGATCTGCTGATATGTCTGTTATGTACTTCTGTTTTTATTCTCCTGGATTACTCTAATCATAGCAGGGTCGTCTTGGCTCTCCACAAAGCGGTCAGGCACACTACACACTTCTTCGTGCCAAACCCGTATTGTAGCTTCTTTCGAGGTTTCTCCGCCTCAGTGCAGATTTACCATTCGCTGACCTCTGTGCATCCTCTGACTTTGCGTTCAGCACTTCCGCACCTGTAACACAGTACACTTTTATCGATATCCTTGCACGAGATAGGCAGCCCATACACCACACATCTGTAGCACGTTATCACCTCTACTTTCCTGCGAAGTCTGCTGCAGACCCATTCCATTTTAATTTTTATTGCCTTCAACAGCTCTTTTGCCAGACGGTCAACTGGATTATCGTTAATCTTAAGCTTCTATTGTTTGTTTTAGTTGTGATTCTAACCTCCGCGTCAGGGATACCCAAGTATTTCTTCACGGCTACCTGGACTTCTAGCACCGTGGTGCGGCTGTCTAGGCCGCGCATCTGTAGCGTCGCCTTCGCGAACAGTTCCCATCTCTCGAAGGGCTTCTCTGACCTTATTACCGGAGCTCACTACGTTCTTCGTGTCTTTCCCAAATTCTTGCAGCACGTCGCCATATCTAATCTTGCGAACTCTTCCTGAGTAACCAACCTTCATGCCATTATTTCGATATTTAAGTCACTGGTTAGATCCATCATAAAATATTGCAGTACAATTTGGTCGCCTTACTATGAAATCCCTGAAAACCGAATTGAAAATGTTCAAAAGAAAACAGTTGACTTTGTTTTATTTGAATTTAAAGTCGATACAATTACAATGAGACACTAAATCTCTTAAGAATCAGTTCTCTTGGGCATCTCCATATAGTTTGGATATCGCCTATTGGAAAATCATGTATTCTATACGTCATAAATTGCATAAATACGCATCGCAAGCTGTTGGGTATGAAACACTTTAATCTGTAAATACTTTGCAAAACTTCTCCAAACTTCTGAATTATCAGTTTTCATTTGTAATCATTATCTAGAATACAATCTTATACTATTTTCTAGTTATTACAAATAAAAAAGCGTTTCGCTTCCTTTAATTACCACAACAAGAATCACTTTTTGCAAGCATTTTTGATGTATTTCGGACTTAAAATAGCAATTCGATGCTAGCGTACGAAGCGAGGTCGGTGCTGTAGTCAGTGGGCGTGCGCGCTTAGTTTGACCGTTGGAATGCCGCGCATCACCGGTCGGTCTAAACTAGGAGCGCGCTATTTTCGGGACGGCCAGCTACCGACAGATCCCATACGTTTGACGTTACTTTTCAGGAGACTAGAATATATATTTTCTCACATGCACGGGTGTAGGCAGTAAACAGGAACATTTTTAATGTTGTTTTCATTGTTATTATTTCTTGTTACTCGAATTTTACGTCTGGATGCCAATTTTACGGTGCTGTTGGATAATTTTATGTAATCTACATATTTTATTCGTTTGGTTTACTGAGAAATTGAAAGAGAATCTATTTTCTCCAAACAGAACATATTTTATGATAAATATAAATAGAAAATATTTTGTATGAAATTCTGAAGATTATATTGGTGGAAGAACTACCTGGGGTGCGATTCTCGACCCTCGATTGATGATTGTCGCATACGAATCTAGCCAAATGTCAAATGAAATGTTCGCGGTTGTATCTTAAATGTCAAATTTGTGGTATATGACAAATGTTAGCGGGGATTCGAGAATCGGCCCTCTGAAGTTTCTTATGTAAATAATATAACGAGTGGCCCAAAAGTCAGATATTACTATTTTACTGTAATATTTCAATTTTCACTGTTTTTTTTATTTGTTATTTAGAAAATCTAGATATTATAGGTATAGATAGTCGTCATTACGTCAACGTTACCGATTTCATTCATTTTAGTTTGTCAAAATTTATACTATATCCGATTTGTTGGATATGTTCAATAATATTAGACAAATCTGCTTTTGTATCGATAATGAGCGATATGTTCTTTAATCCTAATTTCTATTACACTTTTCGTTTGAGCGATATAGACCTTTTGTTTCATTTGCGGTTTACATTTTGTATTTCCTAAATGGTTTAGTATGTTCGACGATTAATAATAAATTTTCATGTTCCCGTTTTTAACGACCAGGGCCAATTCCACTTTTATCTCATTTCTTGTAGATTGGATATATGATTGCTTTCTTCCATATTGCAGACAGTCTTGCATGCTTTTAATCAGCTTTGCCAATTTATCTTGTAGAAATGCTTGACGTATTAGACAAATCTGCTATTCCGTACCGATAATGAGCGACATGTTCTTTAAACCTAATTTCTATTGCCTTTCTCTTTGGAGCGATATAGACCTTTTGTTTATCTTTTGTGTTTCCTAAAAGATTACGTAGTGTGTTCGATGATTTATAACAAATTTTCATGTTCCCGTCTTTAACTACCTTGGCGAATTCCACTTGTATCTCCTTTCTTATGGATGGGATATATGACGGCCTTCTTCCATATTGCTGGCAGTTTCTTTCATATGCTTGTCAGCTCCGCCAATATATCTTGTAGAAATAATTGACGCAAAATAACAGAAAAACCAAAGGAAACCCTGCTCAAACAAAAAAAACAATGTTTTGCTTTATTTGTTCAGGATTCTTATCCTGTCTTTTCAGTTGGTTTATTTTCAAAGATATTGTTTATGGAATTCAATAAATAAGAGATTTTAATAGGTATCTTTGCAAAACCATTAAAGCTGCAAGAATTAATTCATATGCCATTCAAATAATGTAAAATAGGATAATAAGCTATGGATCTCAAGCGAACAATAAGAAGTTGCTTAACATGGCATGCTACAAGGTTTGTGCATATATCAAAGAGGTTAACCAAATATACTAATTTCTGTGGTTAATTATGCTTATATAACTTATAAATAAATGTAATATTTTCTGCTTTTTTCTAGCGGTTCGCACTTGTCTCTTTTTCTCCGTAGCAGAGTCCCAATAAAGCCGCCGCCATGGACGCGATCAAGAAGAAGATGCAAGCGATGAAGCTTGAAAAGGACAATGCGACGGATAAAGCCGACGCGATGGAAGGCCAATATAAGGACGCCAACGCGCGTGCCGAGAAGGTAAATAACATTCACTAGGCAATACCCTGTAAAAAGTAAACATTCAACACGAACTTTAACGTGCAGAAATGCCACTTACACTATCGATATTACGCAATCATAACGGAAACATACAATGTAATTAAGATTCTAACGATCTAATAAACGTTAATCTTCGTAGATGCAAGAGGAGCTGTACGACCTACAAAAGAAGCTGACTCAAGTAGAACAGGACCTTGTCTTGAACAAGAATCAATTGGAACAATCCAACAAACTCCTCGAAGATAAGGAAAAACATCTTACAAACGTAAGCCGGAATGTTTCACCAAAATAGGTTCAATTATAATTCAAACTGTAAATTTCACCGTAGACTGAATCCGAAGTAGCTGCCCTCAACCGCAAAGTACAACTCATTGAAGAAGATTTGGAACGCTCTGAAGAACGTCTCACCACTGCTCAAACCAAACTCGCCGAAGCGTCTCAAGCCGCCGATGAAAGTTCACGGTAAGGATTTGCTCCAAAGGAGTCTGGATATTGGCGACTGAAAGATAAAACAAATACCTGTGAAGAGGGTATTTACTCATAACATTTCTGAAATCCAGACTATTCCTCTTTTTCTAATTTTTTAAGCATATAGCCACTATTATCTTCTTCATCAGTTACAATAACCGGATCGTCTGCAAAAAGAAGGGTTGTTAGATATCATTGATTTTCATTCCCATTCTTACTTCCTTCTCCCCATGTTTAATGCTTCCTGAATATATATTTTCAAACAAAATAAGCAATAATCTACACCACTGATTAAGTCTTTTATTTGTATGAAAACTTTCTTGAAGTATGATCTTTTAATCCATGCAGTATTTCGTATTATTCGCATATGTTTTATTTTTGCTCTTAGAATCTTACAAATTTCATTACATAACTTCTTTTTGTCCATCCCCAATAAGCCCTCGGAGTTTTCCCCACTCCTGGTCTTTTAGTAACTTAAGCCAAATGATAGCAAATGACTTGGTATTTGGTTATTCCGATTTTTACTAAATCATCGTTAAACTTCTATTTCCTTTACCAACACTAACGCTTAACTTTCCAAACTTTAGACTATATTGATTCCTTGGGTAGTTCAAAATAACGAAAACGATTATAAGCATAGCTTCTAAGAGGTAATTAACGATTATCTCCTTCTATTCCCAGTATGTGCAAAGTATTGGAGAACCGCGCCCAACAAGACGAGGAACGCATGGACCAGCTGACCAACCAATTGAAGGAAGCCCGTCTCCTCGCAGAAGACGCCGACAACAAATCCGATGAAGTATCCCGCAAGCTGGCCTTCGTTGAAGACGAGCTGGAAGTAGCTGAAGATCGTGTCAAGGGTGGTGACGCCAAGATCATGGAACTCGAAGAAGAATTGAAGGTTAGTTCAGCCTTAGCTGCTTATAAGAATTCCGTTAAAACTGGCTCGGTTCTAGGTCGTCGGTAACTCACTGAAATCTCTCGAAGTATCAGAGGAGAAGGCCAACCAAAGAGTCGAGGAATTCAAGAAACAATTGAAGACCCTTACCGTCAAGCTAAAGGAAGCCGAAGCTCGTGCTGAGTACGCCGAGAAGACCGTCAAGAAACTGCAAAAGGAAGTCGACAGGCTCGAAGGTATTGTATTCGGTGTGCTTGGTGCAATTGTAGAAAGTAGCAACTTGGGCGAACTTTATTTTTCTTCTTCTTTCATTTATTTATTTTATGCTTTTTGTTTTGCAGACTTTGTGCTACGAGAGAAAGCTAAATATCAAGCAGTTATTAACGATATTGACAAAACATTCAAAGAAATGACTTCCCTTAGCTCTAGCAAATAGTAGATTTTTACTAACACTGTGACACTGCCTCCTTAAATATAATACACCCACACCGTTTACGTACATAAATTATATCGCTTTCGTAATGGCAATGTTTGGATTGTATCAAATAAAAATGATTGTTCATTGTATCAAATAACCACAAAGTTAATATGCCTTAGTTTAATGTAATATGATCGTTAGAGCTCGGAGTTTTATGTACAAAAATGTTATATAACTACGTCATATTTTTCCAAAAAATATAAAGAAAACTCTTTTTTGTACGATATACACTTTGCTTTAAACCACTATACCCATATGTTTTTTATAGATTTTTTCCGGTAAAATTTTCTCTTCTTTTTTCCACCTTTTTCTTAAAGATAAGCAAAAATTTGTACTGAACCTTAATTTTACGCAAAATATGTAATCTTTTCTTACCGGCAATCTTGTTGTTTCAATCTAGATCAGAAATATTACAAATATTGGATTTACATTTTTAACAATAGAAAATACGCGTTTTGCCTAAAATCCTATCTCTAGTTATAAATGTTTTTTTTTAATTCTACTTATTTTTTTTTCAATTGAATAATTATATCTATAATGGTTATTTGTTAATAATTGGACAATTTCTGCTATGCACGCCAAGAATATTATTAAAATGCACTTAGCTTCCTAAGCGTAATTTGCTATAAAGTCACAAATCTATTTCTTGAATTTTAACAATATCATTACTGGTTATTATTACATTACAAGTACTGCCATTATACGTAATAGATTTAATCGTAGAATTTCGTGTTAAATGTTTTAAACTATTGAAAATTACCTTTAATTTTGTATTATTGATCCTTAGAATTTATAAATAAATAAAATATATACTTATGAAAAGATACAAAATTAGGGGTATATTTAAATGCTTTTAACTTTCATATCATATATATATATATATATATATATATATATATATATATATATATATGTATTTCCACATAACAAATTTTAATACTTCTAGTTTTTTTCGCTTAAAATAATTAAACAACTTAATACATATTTACAATAACCTTTCCAATGCTTATTTGCCTATTTGCGAGACCAGTTTGGCTTGTATATAGTTATCCCTTAAAGTTTGATTTTTGCTGTACGAAAACAACAGCTAAAAGCATCATTAGACCGGCACCTTTTGAGATTTTGCAGTACTAATACGCTTTGCTTAGCTTCGTTACCACTTCGCTAAATTTAAGATCAGGTACGTTATTGTATCATTTGCATAGTACAAGTATGTACACACTGTTTGTGCATCGTTAAATTATGTGTTATTTGCTGTGTGTAAACCTTTGCTCGGTGATGTGTTTTATTTTATGTTTGTATAAGTCGTCGCCGTATTAATGAGATGGAGCCTAGCAAAATGTACGAATGTACGAGAAAGTTGTAAGTTAAGAGGAAACGCACTACTTTTATTTGCTATTTTAATAATATAATTTACAAATTGCACTCCTCATAAACACAATTATGTTAACTATGGCAGCACCATCTTTATTAATCCGGTACTAGATCCATTTAGCAAAAAATAGACCGACCAACTTTAAAGCAAGTACAATTCAAACCCTTTAGAACCAGATTATGTTAATTCCAAAACCAAAAGTAACGTAGAATGAGGATAGTTACATTAGTTAGTAGTACGAGCGGAGAATTAAATCTGCCTAATCAAAGAAGAGATTTGGAGTAAAAACAAAAATTTTATTTTTCGACAAACCACTCTTCAACAGTTATTCACTTGGTCCAACACTTCTCCAATTACGCGATTCTCCAAAAGAACCTTCGTCAGCTCCTTAAACGCTCGGAAATGTCTTAGTTCTTCATCCGAAGAAAATCAGCGTAGATAAAAAGAAATAGTCTCATGGATTTAGGATCTATGTTAGAGCTATCATTATGCGGCTGTTGTTGATTTTTCCCTTAGGAACTCGGCAGTTGTTGTACAGCATCGAAGTATTTTTCGAAAATAAATTATAGGGCCTATTTTTTTGTATAACAACTTTTAATTTGTAGACATCTGCGGGAATCGTGAATCCATTGTTCGTATACCCAACCTTAAGGATCCCAAAGAAAATATCGCCATTAGCTTTCCCCGGAAGCTTGCGTCCTCTTTCACGACCTGCTATGATTTTCAAAAAAGCTCTTGGTCACGAGCTAGAGCCGCTAAGTTTTCTTCGCAAATTTCTTGCCGGCACAACTTTTCCTCAAAGATCAAGATTCTCGAAATCCAGCGCGCCAACACTATATTCATCCTCAAACGCAAATTTGTCAAAACGGACGGCTTCGCATGTTCTTATTTTATTTGCTTTGTTTGGTTAATCCATTAAAACCATTTCATAAACTTTTTGTGTCTTCTTCGGTCTTTGCTTCCATAGGTTGTCTACTTTTCGTGTCATCTCGAATGGATTTTCGACCCCATTTTATTTCAAAATATAATATCTTTACTATATCCAGCAGCTAAACGTTCGCGTATACATTTGATCGCCTTCTATTCTCAAAAACTTTATTACTTTATATCATTCCTCTTCGCACATTAACAGCTGCATAGAAACCATAGAAATGATTTTATTTGCACACGAGTACCACTTATACAAAATTGAATTTCCTGGAAATGCTTTTAGATTTCTTACTTTAAAGTTTGTTGGTTAAATATATATAGGTACATATTTATAACTCCAGGTATATTCCATTGGATCTAAATACAATTTTCTACCCATTTTAGATGAACTGGGCATTAACAAAGACAGATACAAATCGTTGGCGGACGAGATGGACTCCACATTCGCCGAGTTGGCCGGCTATTAAACAAATTATCGTTGATGCAACTACTTCGTCTACACTGTATATTGCGCTAGAGTTAACAGTTATAGAACAGCAAACCACCATTTAGCCCGAGGACAGTACACCATCGCTATGTCCTAACAACAACAGGAAGTGCTAATTTTAATTTTTCAATTATTATTACTATTATATTATTATTATAATTTAACGATATATTATTGATTTCTAATGTTTCTGTATTTACTGTTAATTGATTTTTGTCCTGTGAAATAAATACATACAGATATTTATTTAAGGGCTGTTCTTATTTATTTTTTGTGCTACCCTGTAACAAGCATTGTGTATGCGCGCATACA
Source organism: Osmoderma eremita (assembly GCA_031763485.1). Lineage (NCBI taxonomy): Eukaryota > Metazoa > Arthropoda > Insecta > Coleoptera > Scarabaeidae > Osmoderma > Osmoderma eremita. The sequence goes on from JARFOC010000639.1 coordinate 155,704, forward strand.
AGTTTACATATAAAATAAATGGTCAGAAATAAATTATAATATGTACTCAAACATTTACCCTATTAATCACAAACCTCTGTTAAATATCTGCAACATTTTATAAATATATATTTTACTGTAATTTGGGTTGAGTTAGTAAAACTTCCAGATGGTTGGTAAATGTACGAAAAAGTTGTACTACTTTGCCGCATTGCAATTTATGAAACATATCATCTCTGTGTGATTAAATACATTTGAGATGATGATTCATCCAACCGATTTGGAAAAGAACATATACAGATTGTACTTTGTTACATTTCAAAATTTTCAACGGTGAGACAATATAAGTTTGATTAACTTTCTACTTAATATTTGACTGAGTTGGGTCATATTTTCAAACGCAAAATAACTGATTGCAGTATGTAACTAAATAAATTCTACACATTACAATTTAAAACCAACCCTAATGCCGCATATCTCGAGGCGCAAAATGGTTGTAACGAGGATTTGAACTTGTCTTCTGATATGGCTGCTGACGCACTAGCAATTCCTGTGACGTTTCTGTACACTTCACTGCAGAGAAATGTCGTAGTTTAACTGCTTTGTAATTAAATTTAACACAGCTTTTATGTTACATTCTTTTGTACCATTGCTAATATAAACAATTCGCGATAACTCTAAAAATATCGTTTGGTAAGCAGTTAAAGTGCCTTAGTTTTAACTTTCAATGATTGCATATAACTGCATAACAGGTAACGTTTCGCATAAAAAAGTATTATGATTGCAGGAATAAAATTTTAATCGTAAATTACTTAAATTGAATAAACTGACTGACAAATTGTTTAGATATTTATTCTTTGTTATTTGACTGGAAAGATTCGAGTGGCATGATCATGGATTTTTAGTGCTATTGATATTTTTGTATGTCCATTGAGAATGCGCTAAAATACACGTGACACATGTCAGCAACTTTGTTATAATTGTCACACATCATAAACACAGGTGACTTAACAAAAACATTTTTTACGCGATTCGGCTATTCAGAACTGTCGCGAAAAATTAAAGTTTAGCGGCAATCTAGGAAATTTGAAGTACAATCGAGGAACTTTGGAGGAGTGTAGAGACCGAACCAGAGGGTATAGGCAGTTGAGATTTTCAAGGTGTACTTAGCATATACGGCTAACTATACCTATATATTTTATGCGATTCGGCTGTCCAGAACTGTCGAAAAAAAAATTATCCTGGAACATTAAAATTAATTTTATTTAACAGCCGCGGACAGTCACTATTGTTATTCAACAAGCCAAACAAAAACTTTACACTTAACATATTACGCCTTTTACATAAAGAAACAAAGTCTAGCCTAGCTAACATAATATTATAACCAAGTTCCCTTTCAAGATAAAATCCATCAATTCTAAACAGCATGTGTGTACTTTAAAAATCGCCTTTGCACCGATTCAATATTATTCATATGAACTTGCTAAATTGTAGACCACACCAGGGATGCGTATTCCAGTTTTTACCTAATATGACTCTAATAAAGCAGTGTTAGGCATCTGATGTTGTTAAAATCACGGCAGTTTCTACAGAGGAAACCATAAGTCCGGTAAGCACTCGCAATTGTTGTGTTCATATGCTCGACAAAGGAAAGTTTGCTGCCGAAGCTTACTTCCAAGTCTTTAATAGTTTGAGCTTGTTGGAAATCTTCGCCATTTAACGTCTAGGTAAAATCTACATAGTTGTTGCTCCTCGTATATGACACCGTTTTACACTTCTTAATGTTGAGTTGCAAGTGATTGTATGTACACCAATCATTAACTGCTGATATATCTTCTTGCAGTTTAATGCAGTCGGCAATCGATCTTATTTCTCGAAACATCTTCAGATCATCCACACATATTAAGTGCTCGCTATTAATAATGTTGGTGATGCCATTTATAAACAGTAAGATTAGATCCTTGTGGCAATCCGGAAGTCGAACTAAATATTTCAGATCTCACATGGCAGTATTCAACAAACTGGTATCTCCTAATTAAAGACGATCTAAGCAACGCTAACAAAGAAGGTGCAAACCCAATAGTCTGTAATTTCCAAAGTAGTGCATAGTGGTGAACTTGGTCAAACGCCTTCTGAAAATCGGCGTTAACTGTGTGTACTTGGCTCTGTCTATCAAGAGATACAAACTGAGTAAAGCAACCTAAGTCCTTAACTGTAGAGCGTTTGGCCGTAAATCCGTATTAACTGGGTGAAATAAAGATTTTAACTGAATTGTCGCATAGTATAGACTCGAAGATTTTTGTAAAATGGCACGTAGTGGATATAGGGCTGTAGTGCATATATCATTCGAGCTTCCAGATTTTAGGGCAGGACACACTCTAGCGGCTTTCCATATTTTTGGTATCTCTAATGATTTTAATATCAAATTAAATAGCTGTGATAATGTTTCCATAAATATTGCAGCACAGTCATGAATAATAAAGCTTGGAACTCTGTCAACACCTGCTAAACAGTTGTTTTTTGATTTTTCTTAGGTGATTTAGTAACAGTTCTTCGGTAATAGACGGTACGTTAATAATTGATGAACAAGTACTGGCAAAATAGTTGAAGCCATCAAAATTAATATTTGATTGTAAATATACACCGCGAAAGTATTCACCGAATGCATTCATAATGTTTTGAGGTGAGTTAATTTAGACATTGTTGTAGGTCATAATGGCTGGGATTCTAGTTTGGCTAGGTTTGCTGTTTATAAAGTGCCACAATTGTTTTGGATCTTTTGTTACCCAATTCTCAATGTTTATAATATAATTATTGTACAATTGATTTGCACTATTGCTAATGTTCCCCTATCACTAAATTCTTATGATCTTCATTTTCTTTTCTTATTATCTACTTGGGATATATGATTGGGCAAGTTTTCCTTGTACCGATATCACTGGTCGACAAAATTTCAGATTTATTTTGTCCCACGAGGTAGAGTTGGTGAACTTGGTAATATTTTTACACTGATTTCATATTTGTTTTCAGAATTTTTCGATCAGGCAGGGTTTCAGAGTGACAAAACAATAAAATTTTGTGATAATACATATTAGTGTAGCATGGATACAAATCATGAAAAAACGACGTACAAAGTGATACATTTAATTGGAAAATGTGCTGATATATGACTTTCGGCTGTACTTTGCATCAGAAACATCTCTCTTCAGCGTTTTGGTACCATCAGCACTTTCATCGTCGCTTAGTGTCATGTTTTGTGGAGGTTTAGGCACAGGTAATTCCGAATTGTGAGGTACTGGTCTCAGTGCAGATGGAATATTAGGATATTTTGCAGTTTGATTGGATTTCATACCACTTATATTTGCTAGAATTGAAAAATAGCAATCGGTAACATTATCTGATGGTTCCCTCCAAATCATAGGAATAGCAAAAGGCATACGTCGTTTACCTTTTGTCTGACACACGTAACAGAGCAAATATGGGGAGCCCAGCTTTTGTCTTCATCACCTTCTTTACACTCGAAATATTGCTCATAGCACTTTTTAAGGAGAGGTGTGAAAGACGGTTTTTGATATTTAAATGTCAATTCGTCCCAAATGTAGCAAAAAGAGTTCGGGTGGTTTACACATTTCCTTGGCATTTTTACAGGTGATCAAATGTTCGCGGTTCGACTACAATAGCTTGAACGCATCACAAGGCAACACTCCTTAAAACACCGTCAACGTATATGTTCATTCACCGAGCTCTAGCCGACAACTGAAATAACAAGAGATGCCATCTAGGAATGGGAAATTCAGGTTTCAACACGTCAAGATATGTTCAAACATTAACCATTGCATGCTGCTTGATCAGCTCCGAGCTCTAACCGACAACTGAAATAACGTCAAGACATGTTCTCTTATGCTACATATTTATGCATACATATTTTAGGTGGATAAGCGAATATCCTGGAACAGAAAAATTAAGGGTGATGGGGAAATTCTGAAAACATAATTGATTTCAGCATGCAAAAGTATATGGGAATCAGGCATTTTGGTGCTTGGGACAAGAATCTTGTTAACCAGTATATTCAACTAATTACATAGAGCTTTTAAGACAAAATCGCCGTCCTGTTCTTGTATTCAAAAAAGGCCGCTAATCATTGTAAAGATAAAATGGTACATTGACAACATAAAAACTCCATCAATTTGCGTGAAATAAACCCCTAAACCAATTTCTTGTTTATTTCAACAACGTCAAACGCGACATTCCCTCGACGCCACAATTACAAGAATTCTATGGTGGAATTTCTCGATTGAATTATGAGTAATATCGCATCCCCCGACAACGGTGGCGAATTGGGGACCGCGCGCACGCGTAAGGTCTATTGATTCCACTCGCCATCCACCATGGACGATTCTGACTCAGACTAAAGTCCACCGTCGTCTACGACTCTAACCGCTGGTCGGGGTTCTTTTCATTAAGCGCTGGGGGTTTCAAACCCTTTCGCAAAAAAAACGTAGTAGATCCGTCTATTCCGTAGTGAAATAGTTCTGTTAGTTTAAGAGGTGACAGGTCGGCGAGCTAAGGTAGCAGAAATGATTGAAGACGGGCCTGACATCAAACCCATCGAGAGAGGTAAGTGTAATGTTGAAAATTTGATATTTTTCGACGAACTTAGTCAAAACCTCGATCGGAAATTCGATCGGGAACATGTTTCGGATTCATTTTTTCGGAGAGTTGCTGCATGTAAATGAAGCATTCATTTGTGACGTTTAATATAACCACTTAGGGGTTTTTGAAAATGCAGCTGTATGTGTTCAAGTAAACACTTATCATCAGAGATCATTTGATTTATGTTATTCCAAACCGAAACTCTTAATTATTTTATATCTATACGTCTATATTTCTATACTTCCTCGTGTATATTAAAAATGATTAAAAAAATTCCACTATATACCGCAATACCTCACGTCATTTACTTCTTTCTCTTATTTATCGTATATACCAATGTAAGAATTCGTGCACCTACTAAATATTGATTTGTATAACTAAGGTCATAAACAAGGATAAACCAGTATATTTCAGAAACTAAACTGAATTTAGGTAGTAAAATAATTTGTTATTCTAATCTGATCAATAACTTGGACGATAAAATTGAAGCATAAATATTGCAACAAAAACGATACCTTAAGAGGTACATGATTCTCTTTTTTGTGTTGATACGTTTAGAATAGATTCATATGCGCAGTATGTAAGATAGGTTAATTTGTGTAGTGTCGATGAACAGCATACTACAACGAAACCAATTTGTAATTCAGATTACCTGTATACACATATAGAATCGCCTGAATATTTTTACTAACTTCCACGGGTCCTACGAACATGTATTTGCGTTTTATCGATTTCCTTACTTGTCCATTATTTAGTCGCGTCTTAGCTATTATATAAGTAATAATTATGCTTTTAAATTATCTAAACTAATATAATAACGAAACATATACATATAGCACTTATGATAAAAGAACAAAGTCGTATACATGGTGGCTATAACATTCTGGTAAAATCACAAAAGAGTTTTTGAACTATCTGAAGTTTAAGCGAAGCATATGCAACAAAAAACTGTAAAGAACGGTTTGAGTATTTACCCATTCAATTCTTAAGATGCTGCAAAACCAATTACCAATTTTTAAGGCTTATGTGTTCATTTTTGTATTCATTTATGATACAGCGACCAATAGGAAAATCCTAGAAAGGTGACGAATACATGAATTCTAAATAACAGGAAACCGCATTATAAGGTTCAAATTAAATTATATATATAGGTATACATATTAATAATAATTAATGATAACAAACTAATTAAATAATATGTTTGACTAGCAAAAAAGAGGATGGAGTGAAATACGGATTATTTGAATAATAAATCTACAATTTTGACAACGATTAGTTAAATCTGCAATTTGAACATACGTGTAGCTAATTTTTGATTTCACATCAACATGAGTTTATCTACAGGCAAAGCCAGAAACATGCATTGAAAAAATTATATGTGCTATTATCAATATGCCCCAAACATAAAGAGGAGACGCAACATTTTGTGAACACTTAATAACGAGAAGGCTAAGTGGGAAAGCATACTAGGGGAGTATCAAGCGGGCTTTAGAAGTAATAGCACTCCGTCAGATTTAATATTCATACTAAAAGAAATACAAACTACTAATTATGAGTACAAAACTGAACTGCATACACTGTACATAGATTTCAAGCAGAATAAATACATATGAGCGAAATGTATAATGTTACATCTAAAGATCCCTAGAAAACCAATAGGAATGGTGAAAATGACTATAGGCAATACTAAGAACAAAATATTATGAAATGGGGGGAAATCAAGAGAATTATAAGTAAGAAGAGAGTTGAAGAAAGGGACCGTCTATTAACAACACTATTCAACCTAACTTGAGAAATAATAATAAGGAATAATAAAAAGGGAATGGAAAATATATTTAATAATGAGTACCAAATTATGGCTTTCGCAGATGATCTAACAATCAGAAGATCAAAAAGCGAACTAAGAAAAACTACAAGTAGATTCGCACAGGAAGCAAGGAAATTTGATATGGAGATAAATTAAAACAAAACAAAATATACGGTTATGAGACAAACATAAAAGGCCTTGAACCAAGAAGTTTACCTGGTGGCGAGCCCAAAAATCAACAAAAATATGTCTTTGCAAAAGTAAGCAAATTTCTCTATCTGGGAGTAAACATCGAAGAAAATGGATATGAAGAACGAGAAGTCCTAGCAAGAATTCCAAAAGGCAACCGAAAATATATATAACCCTGAGGAGGTTCACAAAATCAAAATACGTGTCGAAAAAAACAAAAGAGAGGCCCTGCACAACTAGACCTACCGCCACATGGGTCTGTGAGACGTGGATGCTGAAGAAAGTGGAAGAGGATCAGATAAAAAGATGGGAAAGGAAATGCTAGGTGCTGTATAGGGAGGAGTAAGAGCCGAGGAAGGTTGAAGAGGACGAACAAACCTAGAAGTAGAAGATGCATATGATACTTCCAATATCGTAGCGTTTGCCAAAGCTTAAAGAATGAGATGCCTGAGACGCGTAGAAAGACTAAACAGGCAAAGATCGCCCTTAACAGAAAACCAATAGGGAAAAGGAGAAAGGTGAGACCAAGCGATAGATGAATTAATCAAGTGAAAGAAGATCTGAAAAAAATGAAAATAAGAAATTGGATGGAGATGTAGAGAAAAGAAGAAAAATTAAGGATTTAGTCCATAATAACTTCACGAAAGGTTTTAGTATTAGTATTTTATAAGCCCTAGGCAATCACGGCCTGCAGAGAAAATTATGTATATTATCGACCGGACTGCTTGTCACTTGCTTCGGGGTTCCACAAGGCAGCAATCTTGGTGCCCCTCCATATCTAATATTTATTAACGTCTTGCATTGCTCCAAGATATTATTCGCCGATGATGTGAAGTTATATGCAATCATAAATACCACCATGGTGTGAAGAATAGGATACGGTGGCTTAAAATAGTAAAAGTTAGAATACCCTTACTACCTTGATGAGTGAAGAACTGCAGATACGTATTTCGGCAACTAAATTACCATCCTCAGCAGAATACCTGAAGGAAAATAATGTTAATGGGAGATATGCACCACACAGAACACGCCTAACATTATTTTCCTTCAGAGAATCTGCTGAGGATGACCACTTAGTTGACGAAATTCGTATAGTTATTCACTCATCAAGGTCGTAATGGTATTTTTACTTTTAAAATCATCAATACTCTTCATGAGTGTGAATATCTACTCCATGCTTGGTGTAATGCTAACGCACTGTTAATGTGGGATGTTGTTATGGCATACACCCGTAAAACTAGGTCGATTTATTTATGAATATTACATTGATAGACCTCCTTTACCTCTAGCGATTCTAAGACATTTTACCGGCATTATTTCTGACACAAAATTGATGTTTACGGAGCTTTGGTGTAAATCCGCATCTTCGACCCACGAAGAGCGTAAATTGGCAATTTGTTTTCTCATGTGTCACAGATTTTTGCATTATTAAAAACATATTAGGTACATGTTAGAACAACTAACATAGCAACAAGCACTTGCTGCAACCTAAAAGGAACATTATATCTGTGTTCTGCTATTTCACTATATATTTATTGTATATGTATGTAGTATGGGGAGATATTAAAATGCTTCACCTAACGGGAGCATTCACTAGCGCAAAGACACGGTGATGCTCTGATGCAAGAGAAAAAATATCCATTTGGGTGAGCATTTTAGGATCTTGTCTTAGTACATGTGCATTGCGCATCTATTTACCTAAGTCGTTTAATTTTGTTTGTCTGATATCTAGGTAATTCTAATTCCAATGCCCACCTAATTTTCATTTTTACTCTTCTTTTACGGTAAAACCACCATTTAAATATAAATATTGCGATGTACATAATCACAAACAGGACATCTGCTGATAAATGATCCTACGTACACAATTTCTCTAATGTGTCACTTTTGTTTGAAAATTGCCAATTTACTTAATGGCTATTAAAATTAATAGCTCTTAAAGTTGGCCATGTGTCTAAGCCTTAGATACATGGGCGACTTTAATCCGATCAATTTAATAAGAATGTTGATTGCTGGAATGTGTACATCCAAATCCGAAGCTCATATTTGTAGCCGAGTAATTTTTTAGAGTAAGTGTCCTCTTTGTTTGGGATTGGTCAACAACCTATTTTCATCGCCTCCACCTTTTATTTTAAGCCCTTGTGATTCCGGAAGTTATTTCGTTGTTGTCTATCCCCACATTCGTACTCATATCCCTATTTAAACGGAACACATTAAATGACTAGCCAACAGTAACAGAAAAATTTGAATAATAGAATGGTAAAGGTTGTTAACAAAGTAAAACAAGAGTTACCAATTTCTAAAAATGCAATTACCAAAAGCGGCATTAATTAAAATTTATTCGGCGCCCTTGGGGTATTGGTGCCCTGGTACCACTTGTACCAGTAGCTAGGCACAGTCCTGATTCTAAGGATACAACAACAGTTTTCGTCGCAATTTTGCATTATCATTATTAGCCTATGACATGTGCGTATAAAATACACATTGATGTCCTGTACGTCACCAAGGATATTACCACAAGGGGTAATGAGAAACCATGGCAAACGAATTATATCTGCACTCATTTATAATTGCAAAATCAGTGTAATTACTGACACATGCACTTCGCCGCTCAATGGGAAAAGTTAAAAAAGCAGCAAGTTTCATGATGTTGGCCGATCACAAACTGAAAACCTTTAATGTCATTAATTGCAAAACCTGCAGCGTCTGCGGCTCTTCAGGAACGCCACCACAAAGTTGATGAAGTGAAGCACATCGTTCATCTGCTCGGCATGTATAAATATCATTTGTGAGTAGAAAGAGGAATGGTATGGCAGACTCTTGAGCTGCAGATATCCTCACTACTCACTAGTTCAATTTGACTTGGCCAGTGATAGCTTTATTTTCTATGAAATAAAGACCCATACCATTACACAATCACCCTCATATTGAGGTCTTTTTCTGACAAATTGTGGGTTATTGCGTTTGTCAGGTTCACGTCTAATCACAATACACCTATTATCTGGCTGCAACATAAATCTGGATTCGTCCCTGAACAATATTTGGCCACATTCATTAAGAGCCCAATTGAAATTGTCACTGGCCCATGTTCTATGTGCTCTTTTATGGTATGCAGTAATAGGAATACAAAACAATATTCTTCAGAATTGTAAGCCAGAGTTATGCAAACGATTTCTTATTGCTTGCGTTAATACTGATCTTCCAATGGCAGCAGTAAGGCTCACTTCGAAGCAGGGTTGCATTAAAGGTGTGATATCGACGTACCAGTTGCGACAAGTATCGATAATCCTTTGGTATTGCTGATATTTGCTGATTTTTTCCTAATTTTCATCGAACATATCCAGTTTCCAAAAAGCGATTCCAAATTGTAGAAATTACGCTTTTAGCCTCTTGGCTTTTTGTATTTATCTCCAATTTTTGTGCCCATGTACTATAACCACCCACTCATAAACCATTGTGCCCTGTACCAATATATAAAGGTCTTTTGCCGGTTGGTCTATATAGTCTTCTGGGTTCATTTTTGGTTTCCCAAAGATTTCCTGTCTTCTATGGTCTAAGGCCTTGTATTTACGTCGGTTGTGGTATGCAGTCTGTATAGCCCCTTCACAGAGTCTGCAGCTTGGGTCCTCAATATCAGCACCAATTTTCCATAGGTGCCCTTTCAGTGCGCAGTGTCCTGTCAGGACACCTATTACTGGACGAAGGTGATTCCCACTAAGATTTAGTAGTTCCTCTGCCTTCTTTGCTAATGGCACCTTAATAAAGGTTTTGCCATGACTTTGCCTGGTTGTATTTTTCCAGTTCTTGAACCCATTTTCGTATCTGCCCTGGTACTGTGTTCTTAGACACTCCCAGGGCAGGTTCTGAGCCAACGTATGAAGACGATGATCCTATCTTCTTTAGTTTACTCCAAAGTCTTCAGCAAGAATATGCCCTTTCTTTCTGCGACAGATCGTGGAGTATTTCCATTTCGGAGCGCACTCAAAATTGCAAATCTCCACTAATAATCGCACCGGTGTACTTTTAGATACATGCATAACTATGCTAAAACTTCAGATTTATTGTTTAAAAAGGTTGACGCTAGCTTATAGGAATATTTGTGGGTGCTGTATTAACTGGCATTACTTTTTAGTATTAATTATGTGGAATATTCCTTAGTTGTTTTGAGGTAGTGTATACAGAGATAAATGGAAGTTATATTGAAAAACCACAACATAATATGGACGAAAATTAATAAAATAAGGAAAGTATAACACAATTCCCGGAACTTTGAAAATATTACACAATTTATACGTGCTGCGACAGCTTGTTTACGCCCAACAATTTTTTCCCTTCATTAATATGCAGAGCGTCACGCTGCTATCTGTTCATCATTCATATGTATGTGGCAACCGTTCCTCTTTGCATGCACCTCCCTAGTTGTTTACTTCCATTTCACTTCCAGTGGTTACCGTCTCTACTTTTTAGCACTTAACAAAAACACTTTTATGGGTGTACTCTTTTTAATGTTCTCGTTTCAAGAGCTGCATATCGGCGTAATTGTATGAAACGTTTTGTAGAACCTCATCTCTAGTTTATTGATTTTTGTTTGTTGTTCTAAAGTAGCGCTTGCTGAAATATATGAATATAAGTTCTATTATTTTTTGTAAAAATGTTGTTTGTTACCTGTTTATTCAAGATGTCTAGACTATAATATTAATTGGTAACATGCTAGAAAAACAAACTTGGGGAAGGTTGATAATTAGTAAGAAATATCTGTTTTAACAGCAATCATTTTTCCATTTATATGAAAAACTAAACCAAAAAAATACCCTTACAACCTTAATGAGTGAAAAATTGTAGTGTATTTCGGCAACTGAGTTGTCATCCTAAGCGGAATCTACAAAGGATGTTTTTGTACAATTTTCTACAGTTTCTTTCCTTTAATTCGAACATAATTGATTAACTACGCCCAAATGTTTAGCTATTTGGAAGCATCCTGTTGTAAGACTTGATTGTACTGAATCCATTCTAGGAATTTTCTCTTATATTTTAGTACTAAGTTGGTTCAGATAGACTTTATGAAATCACGTCTCTACTTTATTTACTTATAAACGGTTAAATTCATTCTTGTCACAAATTTTTCGTTTGAAGCAAATTGTCTACTTCTTCTTAGATGCAATTCATTGTTTGATAATTTAGAATATCTATTTCTTGTCCTGGAAATAACTTCACTGAGTCAATCAGTTTCTTTTCAATTCAAACTTACATTGAAAACAAACGTTGCAATTTTGTTCACGCTCACTATTTAAGATTATGTATTAAACGACAGTTGATAAGCAATCTTCTTTGATTTAGTATGGGCTTATTGGAATAGTAGAGTATAAGCTCTCAATAGAGAACTCAGCCGCCTTTAAAGTGCATGGTCCATGCAATCTCTTGCCGAAGAGATGCTTTGTCGTCGAATTCATATATAACATGAGATTCTGTAGGCAACACACCCCACTTTCGCAGATTAGTTTAACACATTGAGTGAGTTAGTTCAAAGATCTTCATGTTCAATAGGGGAGGCCTTTTCCTGAGTCTATCTCCTCATTGATGACATGCCTCCATTTTCGACCTATCCATTTATTGAGAACCCTGAGGACTTGAGACCTTAAAAGGAAACTCCTTCTCGATCTTAGACCGTGATGTAGTGGATGGTAGCGAGGGTCCTTCTGCTACACTTTCTTTCAGTCTATGAAGATTTCACTAGTCACGATAACGGTTGGACATTTCCAAACTGAAATAAGCATTCTTTATTTGCAACCTTAATTGGAAATAAAGCTGGAGAACTTTGAAGCTCTTACAATGACATTCCTTTTTACTACTGCACACTTGTATATCTAAATTACCATTTCAGATATTTGCGTTTTCTCCACTCAAACAAAATCAATGTAGTCTCCTATTGGATTGACTCAAACTTACACAATGTATGATCCAGACGCAATTAAGTATATTGACTGTGAATGCTTGATGGCATCTGGCTTTCTTAAATCATTTATTTTTGTTCCAAATTCTTTGGTTTGGACTTCGTTTTTACATTCTTGAATTATTTTGAAAAAGAATAGTAGATCCAAGATTTCAGCTACAATTGCACAATTGGGTTTTATGGCGCTACTATCGTTTAGATTTTCGAAACACCACAAACAATTGCTCCAAAACATCCAATTTTTTAAAATTTAATCCAGATTTTCTTATAGCTTTCACGATTTTTTCAATAACTATTGTTATTCATTTATGGAAAATATTAAATCATTTTATTATTTTGTTCTAGGCAAGAATGAAATAAATTAATATTTGTTTTAATATAAAACGAAATTTGTTTCCAATTAGCTTATAATAACTGGCGATGTAAACAAAATTCCTTAACTACTGTCTATTTTAATTAACATCCCTCTAATTTTATTCCTACAGAGCAGGCAATTTTATTCACCCGCCTCTACAGTGACAGATTTCATTACGCCATTCAAAGTGTTTCCTCCGAAGTCGACGCAACAACACATTAGCGCTATATTAAAGCGGAGAGCGAAGGAAAATCGACGCGTTTCTCCATTCAAATTAATCCAGTCTTGTCATTTTATTATAAAGCACACTAGCGCTTCTAATTTCATCCGGAAATTCTATACTATTCAAGAATAAATTGGGATACGTACAACAGGGCAAAATTTCGAAAATATCGATTTGACCGCGTGTCGTCGAAGTAACAGTTCAAATTTCCAATTAAGGGAGGCAACTTAGAAAGGTCCTAGTGAACCAGACGATATTTGTTTTAAGCAGGACAATATCGGATGTGTAATAACTGTATCGATTTCCATCTGTGTGACAGAAACGAGAGTCGGTATCCAGCAAATGAAATGTCATTTACTCCTTCATTGCTTGGTATATTGGCGGTTAACGAAGTAAACGTTAAAATGATTGTCGTGTATTTTATATTGGATGACTAAAATAAAGTTGCCACTCTATTTTTTACTAACAAATCTTCCACACAGTTCAGAGTCAAGAGGAAGCTTATGCCTTGCCGGGTGCGCCACCCTAAACTCACTCGGTGGAAATATATGGAAATTTAGCTTAGATTTCGTATCATACTAATGTATATCGTTGTTACATAAAAAACAGATTTGTTATTATAAACATATATAAGAAGATCTTATATGTAAGTTGCAATAACAGGAAGAATATTCCAGTTTTGAAAGTAAGATCTACACTTGGATCATATACATTACATGGATACCGCTATGTTTCCCAACTATGTTTCCAACATATTACAGACATAAAAAGGAATCAGCATTTCTGTCTAACAACGGTTATTCGTATTTTCTTATTCGCACCTGACCACTCGTGGACCACGGCGGGAGAAGTGTGCGAAATTTGAATTAAATTTGACATAAATCAGAGATAATACGAACTCTGACGCATAACCTAATTTTTAAATGTCAACATAAAATAGCTCTCCCATACTGATTGATAGACAACAGTAGTTGACATTGATCACACATTGACAGAACTCTAACCTAAGTCTAATGGTACTCTGTCTAATGTCTGTTTAATAAAATTGTGAAATCGCATACGTCCCATAATAAATCGCACGGAATCCGCATGCATTTCCATTTCCGGTTTCACAAGAGGTCAGATAAGGGATAGCTATATATAATGTTCATAAACATGAAAGTAATAGCTTGAAAATCGTAGAAGTACATGTTGGAAACAGTAACGTATATAGGCTGATATGGTGATAGCGGTATCCATGTAATATATATATGATCTAGGGATCTCCATGACTGTCTACTGTCAATACCTGCCATACATCTAATAATTCTCTTCTGGGCTAAAAAACATCCTTAACAAATACTGACCCACCCCATAATGTGATCCCATAAGATAGACGAATATGAACGTTAGTGTAATAGTAGGATATTAAGCTATTATCTTTAATTATATGCTTTAATAAAGTTCGTATTTGATAACACGATTCATTTAATTTACCGATAAGTTTGCAGCAGTGTGCCTGCCAAGTTAAATTGTCGTCCATACATAGACCCAAAAAGTTTAATTCTCCTGCTCCATCTATTTCCATATCATTTGAGACTATATTAATATAGAATTGGGTCTTGTTCCGAGAATTGTAAAATATGAGATATTTGGTTTGGTTGACATAAAGAAAAATCCAACCTTATATTAATTCACTAATAATTTATTACCAATTTGAAACATTGCAGTAGAGAACGCACCAAATAGCATAAAAACGTATTTTTCTTAAATTCTTCCAAAGCTGAAGTTTTTTGTCTTCTTAGTTCACCCCATACTACGAAAACAAGAACCTCAGCTTTATATAAAGTTAAGACAACATATATGTTTTATAAGAAATTTTAATGTAGTAGTAAATGTTCTGTTATGACAATGAGTATTGAATGTAAAACTCAATAAATACCCTTAACACAGTAAAGATAGCAAGGACTGTGGGGCAGCACAATAAACACACTGTTCGGATTACTCCTCCCGCACAAAATATTAATT
>JARFOC010000639.1:223577-256018 GCA_031763485.1 Osmoderma eremita
ATTTCAAATCTCGACGAACTGTTTCGGTTTGTTAACGAGGTCTGGAACAATATTCCCGTGGCACGATGTCAACATCTTATTGACTCTATGCATAGGAGATGTGCCGCAGTCATTAAAGCAACGGGATATCCCACAAAGTATTAAGTTTACTAATGAAATTTTTCAGTGTCCTTATTTAAATGCTCTCATTATACGTATGTATTAATTTGTATTCGCATGTCTTTTTTAAATTTAAGTATATGTTCATTGTCAGTAGTTTGTAATACACATATTTTCACGTTTTAAATTTTTGTTCATTCGAAGTGAAATGAATAAACACTTTTTTTTTTATAATCACATTAGTGTCCCTATTCTTTTGCTCGCCACTGTATATGACATATGTGACATATATCGCGTTTACAGTTTAAGACCATGTTGGTGTGTTTCTTCATCACAAGGGACTAATCAACCATGATTTACTAAATAGAAGCGAACCGTCAAAAAAAGACCCGAATTATGGCCTGACAAGTGGATCATTCATCATGCCAAGCCAAAGTGATAATTTTTTTGCTAAAAAGGAATCATCTCAAATAGACCATGCTGTTGTCTATTCACCTGACTAAGTCGTCTAATGCAATGTTAAAGGAAGTATTTTGTAGGGGACAATAGTCACCGGTCTACAATTCTTCAGCCACGTGTACATTATTGAAAAGTATATTTCGGTCATTAAATTGTCACACTTCGCACATTCCACACTTCAGTATGATTATCATTATCCTACACGTGTCTATGTGGTAGAATTCAAAAGTCAACCTAACTTATTACTTTGATGCAACAAAAAATACCAATTATAATTTAAAACGAATACCACTCCACCTCCAATTAGTTAGGTACTCCCGCAGTAACAAATTACCTAAAACGCGTTAATTAAAATGGCACGGACATTTCTCATTTCCCAAGACTGTTTACTGTTGCCCGAATAATACCAAAAACAAGAAAAAAACACTAAGATAATCAGCGAGGAATACCGGTGTTTGCGCTAGAAAATCGATATAGCCGAATGCGGAGAGCGCCGTCCTCGGCGAAAAAGTAATATTTTTAGAATGAAAGGTAAATATTTGGAAGTTCACCCTTCGGTCGTATTCCTTATCGGGGCATACGCCCCGTTTTAATTTGGACGCGGCGAAATTGCGACCCACACCCTAGTCCTCGCCAGGCTCACAGGTTAACTAATTCGACCGAAAATGTTCTCGGGAGGGAATGTAGATGTTTTTCTCGCATCTGTTCCTCTAACAAGAAAAACAACCGAATTTTCCTTCAATATATCGAAAAAATGTCGGAAAAACAGGATTGGAAACGAACAATATGGTATCTCCACTTTGACTCACTGAAAATAAAAAATACTGAAATTATAACCAGGATTTTATGTCGAAATAATCGAATGTCGAAACATCTAACATTGATTTAGTTCCGATATCATCCACATATGTAAAATTTCTATTGAAATATCACTTAAAGCAAACGATACAATAAATCTCGGATTCGAGTAATATATTAGTAGTAAGAATAATAATATAATTTTTATTAAAAAATATACATATATATATACATATATATATATATATATAACAACATTAGCTAAATAGTGTCTATATATATTCAATTATTGCTTAAATACTTCTTACAATCACATTATTACTTCTTAAGATATAATACCACAATGCATACTGTAAAACCCAGTTATTATTTCATGTATACCATAATCATAACATTAATTAAGAATGTAAACGTAGTACCTTTTCTGTTTTGACTTCACGAAAGGCTACCCCGAAATACATAATACATACAATGGAATACACAATAATATTAATAATAGTGTATGTATACTACACACAATAAAAGAGCTATAACATATAATGAATAATGATTCTACGTTTCTCAACGATATGATTACTTAGATAGTACTAGCTTAGTTTGAAATAAACAGTAATACAGATACAACCTACAACAATAATGTAATTTTCAAGTTTCAAAACGTGAAAAGCATCAGCAAAACAGTCATGTTTTTATGAGAATATTTTGTAATTGTAACCCACATAATTATTATAACTGTGTGTGGGTGTTAATCAAAGAGTCCATGAGCGCGTTTAGATGATCCTTCATCTATTGCTATTTTCAATCTGTTGTTTAATCAGTAACAAAGCCGTGATCTATGTAATTTGCTAATTTCTGGTCCGGTTGATTTAAAATCCAGTGCTTAGTTTTCCTTTTAAATTTATTATAATTATTAATGGTTCTAATCTCTAGTGGAAGTATATTATACATTCCCGGTGCCAGATAAATAAAACTGTTTGTGCCAATTGCGTTGTGTACTCTTACTGTATGTAATTTTTCATCAGTTTAACTCGCGTGATATATTTACTTGTATTTTCTTTAGGTTTGTTATTTCTATCTTTATGTTGATATAAAATTAAGGTTCTACAATGTAATTGCCGAATATTTAAAACATCAAATTCTCGATATAGCAATTCTATTGGATAAAAATAGTGTCTTCCGTACATGAGTTTAAGGAATCTTTTATGTATTTGTGGCAAAGGAAGAAGCACACTTTTTCTTCCTCCACCCCATGCAAAAGAATGGAGTAAGATGTTATCGACTCCTATTAAACCATAGTAAGTAAATTCCAGTTCCGTGATATCAAGAATTCTTGAAGCTTGCTTAAAGAAATACTAAATCGACCTTAATCTTCTTACACAGTAGGCAATATGTAAGTCCATTCTTAAAAAGCTATCTATAAAATCGATCGGGTAGCGGAAAAAAAACTGAGAGGTTAGTATTCTTTATTTTTATATTATCGTAGTCAGGTAAATTGGTTTTATATGAAGTGAAGGCAACAAATTTAGTTTTTTCTAAGTTCATTGTAAAAGAGATGTTTCTCAAAGCATTTTTTAACGATATATATGCCGTAGCTCTAGCAATGTCCCTTAGAGTCTCCCAAGTTTCACTTTTGAGGAACATTACTGTATCATCTGCAATTGATGTAATTTTGCTTTTCAAATGTAGTTTAAGGAAATCATTAAGGTATAAGCTGAAAAGTATTGGCGCGGGTACTGTGCCTTGTGGTAGTCCATAGGAAACTTACATAGGGTTGCTAACATACCTCTACATACGATTGCATTAGGTCGTAAGCTATGCCGCGAAATCCTAGGTTCCATAGTTTTTTTTAGGAATATGTGATGACTGACAGTGTCGAATGCCTTAGTTAGATCACACGCATTTTGGATTGAAACCCCTTCCCTGAAACCAAATTGATTTCGCGACATTATATGGAATTTATCAATAAAAAGATTTATTCTACGTTTAAGAGCTTTCTCTACAATTTTCGAGATAATTGAAGACGGTAATTGCGTACGTCTAGGACGTATCCAGCTTTGTATAATGGCTTTATTACTGCTACTTTAAGTTGGGAATATCAGTTGAACATATTATATTTATCAGATGAGCTGTAGGTTTATTAATATGATTCATTAGTTCTTTTAAAATTTCGGATATTATATTGTGTATACTAGGAGTTTTATTATTTTGTAATGATATATGAGTTTTTACCTCTTGTTCTGTGGTCGGTACTAGAAAAATGCTATCTGAGGTTTTTGCGTTGGAAAAATTTTATTCAAGTTGTTCAATTTCGGTAGAATAAATGTGTATTAAATATATTCGCAATTTCTTTGGGATGTGATACCGTTTCGTTGTCGGTATTTTTTATTTTTCTATTTGATTGTGTTTTCGTTTTTTATCTGCAATATCGTTAATTATGCCCCATAGCCCTCTATTATAATTACTCTGATTCTCTTGACATCTGTAATAGTTTTGTTTTGTGATCTTTATTAATTTACTAAGTTTGTCTCCATATGTACGGTATTTTTCTTTAGTTTGATGACAATTTGTATTTTTCAATAATTATTTGTATATCAGGTTTTTTTCATTTATCGACGTTATAACACCATGCGTTATCCAAGTCTTTCGTTTACAGTTTTGTTGTTGAAAGTTGAATAGCTAAGTTTGATGTATTAATTATTATCTCACATGCACAATCAGAGTCATGTATATTGTAAAAATTATCCCAGCTTTTGTTTGCAATGATATGGAATAAATTGTTTTTGTCTAGTTTTTCTATATATTTGCCTGTAGATGAATTAGTTTTGGATTGATTTCGCTTCGTTACATCACCCATCTTGAAAGATGCCACAATGTTGTAATGATCTGGCAATGAAGATTCTATAACATCTTATGTTGATACTACAATCAAGAATTGTAAAGACTGTGGACTGGTATCACAATACACAATATCGGGAATTCTACGCACACCAAATTCATTTAATAAAATTCGATACAGAGCACGTGGGCTCCCATCGTCAACGAAGTCCCCAATAACGAAATAATATCTAACATACGCTCCCTAATATTTAAGAAATGCAGGGATTAGTAGTCAGAAAAAATAGAGATAGACGTACATATTTAGTACCAACGTGCATGTTATATAAAATTTCGTTATTCGGGACTTCGTTGGCACTGGGAGCCCACGTGCTCTCGACACATATGTACCGAATTTTATTGATTTAATATCTGTCATTCCTTTAGTGTAGTTTCGCAACAAGCTCCGACCGTATCTACTTAATGATTACAAGAAGAAAAAGAGCTATATGAGGTGTGTAAATTAAGTAATGAGACACATAACGTAGCGTTTGATATGGCAACACGGAAAGCACGAGACATTGTGGACATTGTAATGCGCGTTCAGTGCAAGTTTCAAAACGATCATGAACCTGGTTTGCGTAGTGGGTTCTACAAATGAAAGACATTAATTTCGAGCAATCAGGTTTTGCTTCAGGCTTAGACAAAGTGCAACAGAAACTTTTTCAAAACTTCAGCAAGCCTACGGAGACAGTGTTTTGCCAAAAGCGCAGGTTTTCCGGTGGTTCAAGACATTTTCAAAAGGAAGAGAGTCACTGGGAGATGAGCCACGCAGCTGAAGGTCTTCAACTGCAAGAACCGATGGCAATGTCGACAAAATCCGCGATCTTGTGCATTCAGATCGTCGGTTGACAGTCAGAATGACCGGGGAACAATTGAATTTGTCTCACACCACCGTTCATCAATTTTTGACCAATCAATTGCGAATGAGAAAGATCTGCTCGAAAATCGTTTCAAAAAACCTTTCGCAGGAACAAAAGGACATCAGGAGAGAGAGGTGCCTTGAGTTTTTGAAGTCGATAGAAAATAATGAATTTTTTTGAAATATGTCATTACAGGTGATGAGAGTTGGGTGTTCGAGTATGACCCGGAAACAAAACGCCAAAGCATGGAATGGCACACTTCAGGCTCTCCAAAGCCCAAGAAAGCAAGAATGAGTAAATCAAAGATCAAGAGCACGCCGATTTGTTTCTTTGATAGCCAGGGAATCGTTCACAAAGAGTTCGTGCCTCAAGGTCAGACAGCTAATCAACGTTTCTACAGAGAGGTTCTCGAAAGACTCCGGAAAAGGGTCATGCGTGTGAGACCAAACATCAAGAACGATTGGATTCTGCATCATGACAATGCACCTTATCACACAGCAATTTCCATAAACGGTTTTTGGGACAGTAAAAATACTTCTATGGCTCCTCAGCCTCCTTAGTCACCTGACTTGAGTCCTTGTGACTTTTTTCCCTTCCCAAGATTGAAAATTCATCTGAAGGGACATCATTTTGGGACACTCGAAGACATTCAAACGCCTGTAATCGACCAGCTAAAAGCGATTCCGATATCCGAGTTCCAACACCGCTATGAGGAATGGAAGAACCTTATCCAAAGCTATGTGGCTTCGCAAGGGTGTTATTTGGGGGGAGACAACGTTCAATTTTAATTATATTCAAATAAAAATATTTAAAAATATCAGTCCCATTACTTATTTTACACACCTCGTATATATGAAAGAATCCAAATATCAATATCGAAAACAGTACAATTGAAAGTATAGAGTAATGTATTATTCCGTATCCCAAAGGATAAATGAGGAAACTTGAACCGGGTATTCTCCGAATTCTATCCATTTTTCTATGACATCACTTCGCTAATTGCATTCAAGCAATGATGTATGACCTTGTTTACGTCTGTATCGATCACTTCCTTAACCTACTCGGCGGAGAACAGAAACCTTTAATCAACTTTCATCGGTTGCATCATAACACCGTTTGCATTTATTGAATAAAAGCTTCTCATGATCATATCATAGTGGCGCCCTTTAAGCAACGCTATTACTACACCGTCGTTGCGTATTTTTAAAAATATCAAACCCCTCTCTACTTCTACCCCGAGCTCCTCTCACACCCTTAGATGCAACCACAATCGACGCAATATTTCCCTGCATCCACTTTTTTCCCTACCTCGCGCCGCGGCATTCGGTATTAAGCGGCGTTACACACGAAGATATCTTCCGGAAAGTAGGTCACACACTTTATCCGGTAAAGTGAACGAATATATACGCCGACGACAGCGTCGCCTTTTAGCCCCGGAATATATTTATTCTGTGTATAGGGACGAGACACACGTTCCAAGTGAAAACGTGATATTTTACGGCGGCCACGTATATCACTTAATCGAAGCCGCGTATAGGGTACCTCTACTACCGCCCCACAGTAAAAAAAATATTCCATTTCTTCGGAACGGAGTGAAGAACATTTGAGTGGCGTGCAATTAACCGGCGCTGCAACGTTTTGGTGCATTTGGCGAGGAAACCGGAGGGCGTTAGTTGGGGGTGTCAGTCAGTGGCGACTCGTCTGATAAAAAATATAAGAGGTGACTGATTTTGCTTAATAATAAGGGAAGCATGCATGTAATTATTCGGCTTGTGTTTGTTTTAATTACAGGGTGAATCTAAATCTACATTTATAAAAAAATAGATGACTAAATACATAGTTTATAGCGGAAAACATGTAAGAAACAAGTCAAAAGAAGAAATTAACTTAATAAGATAATAATTAACAGAAAGAAGTTTAAAAATCATTTATACTATAACAATTTAAAAAGCTTTTCCATTCTTTTTAAACAGATTTAGATTGCTTATACTTGTAGTCTGTAAATGTATTTTGTTAAACAATTTGCAATCCATGTACTCCATATTATGTTGAATATGACGATTGATACTTCGGTGAAAAAAGGTTTCATTCGGGTGGAATACCCGCATATTACGTTATTAATGTAGAATTTATTGTGACATCGAAACACAGAGCATATTAGACATTCATATATATCACAAATGACATTCTGGCGGCGGGTGATCGGGGTTTTGTTGAACTTTAGCAAGGTTTTTGACACGGTTGATCACTGTGCACTTTTGTCTCTTCTGAAATCTATTGATTTTTGGGGATAGCGGAAATTTTCTTGATTAACCGCAGATAAAGCGTTCTTCTGAATGGCGCCATGTCCACCTCTTTAGCACTGGACTGCGGGGTTCGCCAGGGTTCCATTAATGGCCTACTCCTCTTTTCCTTGTACACTCGAGACTTAGCAGACAGAATCCGTTTCTGCAGGGTACACATATACGGCAGTGATACTCTACTTATCCTTCGCGCTCTGAAGTTGGCGTGACAAAGACTTAATGGAGATTTGGAATCCTTATAAGGGTTTCCAACAGAGCGTGGACTCGCGGTTAACCCCGCCAAGTCCCTGGCTCTGGTCTTTGGCAATTCCAGTGCTTTTCACAGTATTCGTCTTGGCCAGACAAACCTACCCTTTGCGGAGTCCACGGGGCTTCATATTAGACAATAGCTTTAGATACAGGTTGCAAATTAATAACCACATAAAAAGGGCATATTTGAATTTAAAAAAAAATTTCCTCACAGATCAATATTAAACGTTCACACTAAAATCATACTATGTGATACATTTGCCCTATCCCACTTTACATACTGCATGTCAGTTGATCATCCATCCATCGACAGATATGCCCGATGTAGAACTCAAAGAGTTCAAAACTCTTGTTAAAGGTTTATTTTCGGATTACATAAGTATGACCATATCTCCCACACACTTCGCCAAGCATGCTGGCTGAATATGCATAGTAGAAGAGAGTTGCAGACTCTATGCTTGTATCACAGAATTATTCTTTTTAAAACACCACCATACCTACATGAAAAGAACTTTGAACTTTGGCGAGAAGAAGAGGGCACTAAAAAGCAATAAGTTTCTTTTATTTGGTCCTGTATGTAAGCGATTTGTATGTTTTTACTTTATAATGGTCGTATCTTTAAAAGGATTTCTGAATTGAATTTCGATTTTCATTAGGGTGATTCTAATTTCAGCGTTCACATATTTTTGCTTCAGGAGCTAAACGTAATCAAACAAGAACAGAAGCACATATCGAAACACCTTACAAACACAGACATCTATTTTTTATTTTTAATATCTTTGAATTAAACGCCTTAATATACTAGCATACCCGCATTTACAAATTTACGAATTGTGTAGAATTCTTTCACTTTCAACAACTTTCACCAACTGTTTTCATAAATGTGGGAAAATTACACCTGTCACCTGCTGTTTTCTATCGTAAAAGAAACAAATGGTATTTGATATTTTTGCCGCTTTCTTAGAGTTAAGAAAAATTATGGAAAATATTTCAACTCCAACCATTTCAACCCAAAAAAAGTAATGCTAAATTCTATAACGATAATGTAGAAATGGGAAATTTTCATACAAACGTAACTACACTGCAGCGTCCAAATGTAATAGAAGTTTTACCAACCAAAAAAATATACATTCATATATTTATACAAACTTATTAGTATAGGTATACAAATATTGTACTGATATAGAGGGTCTCCAAAGTTGAGTGGCCTATTAAAATATTCAGGGAAGGAAATATACAAAAATTCTGAAAATAAGACTGTAAACTTTTCAAAGATAATTAGGGTATGATTTGAAAGCCTGAGGATTATACTTTAAAACGATCAGCAACTTGAATTTTGAAATTTCAGAGTGTCGTAAAAACAATTTCTTACCAAAACGATTTTATATGTAAATTTGAAGATATCTCAAAATCGATTACATTTAGGTATAGGGAAACCTTAACATTTTGTATTTAGGATAATGTTTAGAATCAGAATTTGGAGTAAAAAAAACATTCTATTTAAAATAAGAAAATTAATAACAACTTCCGGTCAACCAGAAGTGATGCAAAAGTGAAAATAATTTACAATGCAGGATCACTTTCGCCCAGACCAGTGTATTTATATGCAGAATTTTTGCATATTTCCTTCCATAAAATATTTTAATAGCCTATTTGGCCAAAGGGTGAAACGCAGATGTCACCAATAGTCGTTTTTTGGAAAATCAGACGAATAACAGACACTACTAATATCCTTTTTGCTACATATACTTTCATCCATGTGCATATTTTTATAATTTCTACTAAGGATGGTGACTTAGCTACCGAAATACATATCTAGAGCATTTCACTCATTGAGGTGACACGGGTATTTTTTGTTTTAGTTCTACTATTTCAAGCTACTCTATCCTATCATTTTATTCCTGTGTATCATTTTGAAGAAGCAATCCTATAAGAGTGATGCAAGACGAAAAGAAATGTGATTTTTCTTTTCAAGCCGCAGAATTCTTATTCGACCTAGGATTGATAACCAATGCTCTTCAAGAACGATCAGAATTTGGACTTACATGGACCTGTACAAGGCAACTATGAAAATATAAATACTGGTACAAGTTTCTGGAGAAAGAAGACAGCACTTTAACCCTCTCAGAACTTGATAAAAAGCATTGGTCTGATGATGCTACCCAACCGGCATTCTGAGAAATGGAGAGGTATTGGTCAGGCTGCAACTAAATGAGACTGAATTTCTCGTGAATACATATTCAGGAAAAAAAACGGTTGCATTTGATACGGACCGAATGTAAGTGCCATTTGTTCAAGAGAATGTGAGTCATGTATCTAATTGGACCCACTGCTCACAGTTGTCAAATCCAGAGGAAATAAAGAAGAGGAAAAAATGTACAAAAAGCTAAAGAGAGAATACGCAGAGGAAATTTCTCAAGAAAAAAAGAAATATATTACCCGAAAATTAACAAAATGAAAGACATGGGCAGTAATACATAGAGGCAGATGCAAGGAAAAAAGAGAACTCCCCCAGTAAAATATATGCGGAAGATTTGAATGAGTACTTTATCTCTATTGGCAATAAATCAGCACTATATACTGGCTATATCCCGGTCCACCACAAGACGCAATGAATCTATTACAAAGAGGAAGGCAGAGTACGCAGAATTCTATGTATATGGAACCAGTGACAGCCTCAGAGATTTGTGCAATAATAAAACAAATAAAGGAAAAGAAAACACAAGATATCTACGGCATATCAGCAGATGTGCTGGAAATTGTCATGGCAGAAATTGCACAGCCGATAGCAGATATTATTAATATATGCATGGGTGAGGGTATATATCCTAAGCAACTAAAAGTATCAAAAGTAATACCAGTGCATCAGAGCGGGGATAAATCTGATCCTAGCAACTACAGACCAATATCAATAATATCCACCTTCTCCAAAATTTTCGAGGTGGTGTTGGAAACTAGACTGGTTGAGTTTTTGGAACGATATCATGCGTTCCCCAAACAGCAACATGGTTATAGAAAGGAGAGGTCTACTACATCTGCGATGGTCGATCCGCTGGAGGAAGTGACGCGGGCGTTCAATGATGGTGAAGACTGCGTGCTAACCTGCTGCGATCTGACAAAAGCCTTTGACTGTGTGGACCATGAACTATTCTATTGGATAAGGGGAAATACACACAATCTATTGAAATCATATTTAACAGGGAGAGAGCAGATTACTGTATACCAAAAGTCTGAAGGAGCACAGATAAGTAAAGGGATATCACAAGGATCCATACTAGGGCCCCTCCTCTTGCTATTATATACAAATGGCATCCCTGAAAAAAACAGCAACAAATTGTGTTTGTATGCGGATGATACATCGATTCTAACGACAGGTACACATGAGGTTGAAAGCAGAGACAACTTCCGAAGAAGCTAATGAGTGGTTCATTACCTGGGCTGACTCTAAGTCAAAAAAAAAATTCAAAGACTCTTGCTTACCACAAAACAACCCCAGCATGTACGAACAAATACGGTGTATTTTCTGGGTCTTCATCAATCTCTCAACCTGGGCTACAAGTATCACTTAGAGGAAATTATAACGAAATTGGCGTCAGCTATTTATGCTATTCGAAAAATGAAAGAGATAGGCACACACGAAGCAGCAAGAATAGCATATTCCTCTATGTTCCATTCACAAGCGACATACGCATTGTTACTGTGGAGACACACGACGGACGCAAAGCTTGTGTTCGCGCAACGAAAGCAGGGCTATCAGAGTATTGTGTCGTGTTAATTCTCACACAGCCTAAAACAAGAAACTCTTACCTTACCCTGTGCCTATATACTAGCATGTTTGGAGTACGTACATAATAACAAAGTCAAAGTATAATGCACACAATGATCACCAGGCACACAATACACGAAATAAGGAAAACGATGTGATTCCTTATCGGCGCATAAACAGATCCAGGCACGCAACAAACTACTATGGTCCAAAATTTTATAACCACCTTACAAGAAATATAAAGAATGGACCAGTAGATAATTCAAACGAAAAATGAAGGAGCTGTTACTTAACCGCAATGTGTTTTGTATTGTCCTATATACGGATTTTTTTAAAGTGAGCGTGTTATGTCCGATATTGATAGTCAACTATTTTTATCTATTAATTCTTAATTTATATTTACATTAATTATTTGTAATGACGATGTCAATTCCAGGGGGGGTGAAAGACAATAAAAACATTTATTTATTTATTATTTATAATCACCATCAACAAGCCCGTCGTTGGAGACTAATTGTAAGACAGGTTACCTTGTCAGATCACTTCTGAAGCTCTTCGATCCTTCATGGTAGGTTGATCTGTTACGCAGAGGACGACATTCGGTCATAGATACTAACAAAAACGAGTCCAGAATATTTGTTGGACGAGAATTGGATATAATCTTGGAATTTGCTATGAAGATTTGCCTTAGATACAATAAATAAAATTAATGTCGAGAACTGAATATATATATTTTTTAATTAAATATTAGCAAGATGCCTACCCCGCGCCTGCTTCTTACAGAAAATGTGCGGTAACACAAAAATTACATATACATACATACAAATGCCAGAAAAAAAATTTAATTCAACTGAAATTTCTAGGTGAAGATGCACTTCACCTACTTCACCCGAATAGCCGCCACTGGGGTGGGGTAGCGTTAGCGGCGCTGACGGAAAGGGAGTAAGCGGGGAGGAGAAGCGGCAACGGCCGGAAGAGCGGAGTAAGGGCGGCGGGGAACCCGGCTTAGGGATCAAAAAATACGATCAATAGCGCTCTCCAACTTCTTACACCCCCTTCAATTGCAACGATGCGCTGTCAAAACTATCCCCGAGGAACGAGGGCAAAAAACAACGGGGAAAAATGCCACGCACACGCGAATGCCATCCGAACGGAATATGCGCGTCTCGCCTCTCGGCATACTTTCCTACTTTCCGAGTTCCTCTGCTAAATTTCGCGGTATAATGAAACGCACCATATGTTTATGGTGATACTGGGCTCCGTCGTATTTTGCGCATTATTCAAAGCGCATCTGTTTGCAATTGGTAATTTTTACATTAATTCTTTTTTCTTGACAGGATAAATTATAGTCGTTTTTATTGCAATAAAACATGTGGAATACACAGTTCATGTCATAAAAAGACCGCAAATAGACGCGAAATACGAAGTGATTTGAGCACATTAGGTTACAAAATGAATTTATTTATATTAAATTGATTCCTTCGTCCTATACATGTATATCACGACATATTTGTAACAAAATATGATAGTTAGAAATGAATAGGACATGATTAGCTGGCAGAATGTATGCAGATGTTCTATTTTAGATCAACCTTTGTATACAAAAAAAAAACTTTGTTTTTCAACTCTTCCGCATCACACGAGTTCGTCATTCATTCGTCACTTTCATAATAATAATTATAATAAGCAAACTTCTAAAGATAAACCCAATCATTATCAACTTCCTCCAAAATGCAATGACAACTTGGAACACAACCTTGCAGATGTACGTAAGTAACAATATCACGAAGTCGATAAAATAAATATAAAAACGGAATCTTCCAAGGTGATTCCCTGTCCCCCTTACTTTTTTGTATGGCGCTAACACATGAATTGAATGCGCAAGGACTGGGATACCGATTCAATAAAGACGAAGACCCAATCAACCACCTACTCTATATTGATGATTTAAAAGAATGACAACGAACCAGAGAGCCTACTGACCACCATCAAGAAATTCACTGACGATATCGATATGAATTTTGGATTAGATAAATGCTTTAAGATAACAATGATCAAGCGTAAAGTTTAAAAAAGACACAGTGTATTTCTTGAGGAAAACATAAAAATAAAGGAACTAGACACTGAGGAAATGTATAAATACTTAGGGTTTGAAGAAAGAACAGGAGCAGAACATAAAACAGTGGTATAAAATACAAATAGTAGGATACGGTGGCTTAAAATAGTAAAAATAAAAAATAACATATATACCCTTACCACCTCGATGAGTGAAAAATTCCCGGATACGTATTTCAGCAACTAAGTTGCCATCCATATAGTAGAATCTACGAAGGAAGATGTTATTCAAGTGGTGTGCTATATTGTGCAAATCTCCCAGAGTGCGACGTCTAATATTATCTTCCTTCCTAGATTCTGCTGAGGATGGCAACTTAGTTGCCGAAATACGTACCCAGGAGTTCTTCACTCATCGAGGTGGTAAGGGCATACTTTTTATTTTTTATTTTTAATAAAACAATCAAAGAAAAACTAACCAAAGAATACATTAAAAGAGTAAGAGCAATTTTAGTTACGCAACTGACCAGTCGAAATAAATTCATAGCGATATCAGTGATAGCCCAACCTGTTTTGCAGTACAGTTTTGGAGTGATTGATTAGACCATACAGGAGATTAAGAAAATAGAAAGAAAAACCAGGAAAATCTTAAGATATAACGGCCTGCTACATTCACTGGTCGATGTGGATAGATTATACTTACCCAGGCGACTGGGGAGGAAGAGAACTAACCAGCTTGGAAGATTCATACAAAATAGCAACAGCAGGACTTGTAACGTACACAGAGATAAAGAAAGACAAATACATACACCAAGTAAGAAAAGGTAATTTATTTATATCAAACTATTTCTGGCTACCCCTAGTTATGTTATTTGTCAGCATTCACGCTTGGTAATTCAGTCAATAACACGTTCGGTCTTTAAGCCTTAACTCTAGATGATCATCAAAATACGTGCGTTGGAAAGAAACATGAAAACAATACAAACCTCTCAAAGGTTCGTGGTGACAGGTTTCTAACTTTTTGATATGTTTTTGATTTGAAAACTAGTTCATTACCAAGAAAATTGACAGAAAATGTCACAGGACGGAGAAGGAACGAAGACTGATTAACCAATTAAGAAGCGGAGGAAAAACTACAATCAACAATCATTAGGATGTTAAGACAGAGAACTACATAAATATTTCTAAAGAAATATTTATATATATATTATTATATATATTATTTATATTAGTGCTGCTAGTGCCATTAGAAGACGATTGGTGGAAAATGTATGGTTGTTCAGCGCAAAGAGTTTCACTCCTAAGCAAGAAAAATGTTACAACGAGATTTTATGGGATATACGCAAAGTTAGAAAAACATTCTCATCGGAAATAAATCTGGCTTCATCAGATGGCAGAACTATTCGACAGCATTAGAGCCAATTTTAACAAGAGAAGAGTACAGAACTAGGTTCAACTTTGTTTGCCATGAAGTCAAGAAGAACAAGAAGGTATATTGGTTGTTCGCCTAACACAGAATTTGATCCTAGATAGGCAAAAAAGACGACTACGCTAACACAACGATTTGAAGATATTTTTCATGGTTCTGTGTCGGTCCTCTCCACTGGGTTTAAGCAGATATAAAATGATGTTATGCTTCCGTAGCGGAGAAATACTACCGGTTTGGAAATTTCAACATGACAATGAACCTAAACTCACTTCCAAATGAATGAAAGATTGGATTCAGGCCCATAATGCACAAGTTTTACCATGGTGTGCTTAATCGTTGATCCTGAATTCAATCAAAAACCTTAGAAAGTGCGTCATGGATCTATTGGCAGGCAAAATTCAAAATAAACAACTATGCGAAGCCATGTAGGAGAATGGCTAGCTATACCTGTTACAATATGCCATCGCTTAGTTGACTTTTTACGCGAAAGATTTGGAATGTTCGTATGACCTTTAGCTTTTTCTGGCCATCATTAGCTTCCATATTTAACACCGTCAGAAACAGTTTCTTTTTCTGATTTCAACCATGTATGTCGGGCAAAAGTTTTTGATATTATGATTTAATTGACGAATATGTAATACATTTTAAGGTTATGGAGATGCAACGGTTACATGCAATGACTGTCAAATATTTCAAGTGTCGTTCGTCAGTAATAGAAAAATGTCTTACACCAACGAAAAGACGAGATATGTTAACAACTACAGATATATGTCTATAGATTTCTACAACAAAAAATAAAAATTATTTCTTTGCTCGACTTATCTCATGTCAGTTGTCGGTCCCATTCCCATGGCAGCTCAATATAATATAGAATTTTAATAGATTTTTGAAGCCAGATCTAACAAATCTTATCATATTAACCTTATTAATAAAACCGATTTTCTGTGCTTGTTCCCTTTTCACGTGTAAACTGCCGAACCGATTTCGACTGAACTTGTATGGTATCTTCAGGGTGGTCCAATGTAGAGTTTAGGCTAATCATAGTTTTAGGTAGCAGTAGGGTCGATTCAACGGGGTGCCATTTATTTTCGTCAGATTGGAGTAGTATTTACAGTACTTGAAGATCTTCATACATAGAACCAATACCCACAATTTCATTAAGAAATATTCATTCAAATAAGTACTATTGGATAATTCTATACATAGCATGTTATCTACTCGGATACTTTTGCAACGCAAATAGTGATCCTGCTATAAAATATATTTGAAAACGTAAAAAGCGAAATTAATAAAAAGTATAGTTAAGGTCAATTTATTCTTATAACACACGAGTATTTCAATTTGGAAAAGTGACTTTAGTAAAAGTCTTAAAATTATTCGAAGTGTTCAGTAGGGAACGCAATCAGTCAATTTAAAAAAATTTACATGTCCAAGATGTCGAAAATATTTTCTAAATCATAACGCTGCCTTTTTCTATTGCATTTCCAGGACAGAATCAGGAACTGGGACCCTTAGATAGAATTACGGCGTAACAGCGTTAGCGAAAACTTAACTTGATTCCCTAAAATACGTTTAAATTTATGTAAATGCCTTTCGTTGTTACGTAAGCCGGTGCGATTAGCATCTGAAAAATATTCGATTGGAATAAGACTGCAGTAGTCGAGACTGGTGCAGTCGGTTCGTCGTTGAAAATTCGTAACCTTGGTTTTAATTGCGGAATTACGTCAATCTAGTGAATCACTGATGTGATAGCATTTTAAAGTTTAATGGTTAAATTTCGTTATGCCGTTGTCGAGGTCGCACGTTTGTCTTCTAATATATAAAAGAAAATACCGAATGCGACACTGACGTCCTATCTTACAAGAATTTTTCACGTGTTTCCCCTTTATTTATGATTCCTCTTTAAGAGACCATACAGTTAACAAAGGGTAATAAATGTGTTGGTATTGGATCTTGTGAATTACTCTTTTTAACATTAACCTTAAGGGGAGCACTTCAATAGAACTGATGTCTTTCTGATAGGAGGAATACATTGAATGTGAACTTACGGAATATGGAGTCATTCATGTTGTAAGAAGCTTGATTTAGTAAACTAATTTGTTTCTGCCGTTGTTTAATGTGAAGAAAAAGGTCAAATTAATTAGATGACTAATATATGGCGCCAAATAACAATCGTTAATGTGTAATATAATGATTTTGTTGCTGGTAAAATAGTTGAACACCAAACGTTTATCACTTTTACAAATAATTGAGTATTACATACATAAGTATGAAAGTATATCCTATAAATAAATGCTTACGTCACTGCAACTTGAAAGATATGCTCTTTTACTTACTGTATATATGGCTTGCGTATACAGTGGGAATGTATGTCTTTTGTTTTCAATTTAATTTTTACTGTTTCATTGCGAAAATTCCTCTGAAAGCCTTTTTTAAAATTTAATTTACCTTACTCCCTTGGCGTATAACGTCTGGGAGACGTCGTCCATTTCATGTGCCATTGTAGACTTTGACGTCTCCGAGACGTCAAGAACTGTCTCCGATGGACGCCCAAAATCGTGCATCGATTCTGTTTTATTTAAACTGTTCAACATGCTCTCCCCTTCTTCCTCCCCAACAATACCGATAAGAAAATCGTATCGGCAAACCAGTAAATCAGAAAGAACTACATTGAAAGCAGTACTCATTGTGATCCCGCAAGACGAATGCCAGATTATATATTTGAATTTAGTAAAAATTCTTAATAATCGTTAAATATGTCTGAATTAAATGTGTTATACGAAAGTGACGATGAAGATTTAGTGGGCTGTGAACCTGAAAACGGTCATCAATATGTTCATACCGTTGATTATTCAAGTGATGATTTCAATTCAAGTGAACCCCCATTCGACGAAATATTCGTAAACGTACAAGAATTATATCAAGCAGTTATAATTTTGACGCACAAGAAGATGAATGGAATTGGAAAGAAAAAGAAAATATTGTGAATATAAAAAAAATTACTAAGATTTCCGGTATCAAGCCTTCAGTTTTACGAAGATTGATTGGGAGAAAATGCAACACCTCTGTGTGTTTTCAAACAGGTTTTATCTGATGATTTTTTGGAAATGATAGTCGGAGAAACAAATCGATATGAAGTTCAAATTAGAATGGACCAAATACGAAAATTAACGAAGAATGGTTTCCACTAACAAACGATGAAATCAAAGCATATTTTTCGTTGTGCATCATAATGTCACAAGTAAAAAAATCTAAAATAAACATGTATTGGTCAAAACGAATATTGCAAGCACCGATCTTTTCGGAAATTATGCCTCGTAGATTCTATAACGCACTTCCTTCATTTTGTAGATAATGAAAGGGTTCCTAAAGAAGAATTATACATTCCGGAAAAAAATGTCGTCATAGACGAATCCCTAATGAAATTCAGAGGGCGACTGAATTACGTGCAATTTATAGCGTCAAAACAAGTATGATTTGGGATTAAATTTTACAAATTGTGTGAATCCAATTCTGGGTACTATTCCCGATTCAAAATTTACACAGGACAAGATAAAATTCCAGGAAGTGATATATCTGTGTCATGGAATTAGCCGAACCCATTCTAGGGAAAGCATATACTTTGTTTTTAGACAATTGGTATTTATCACTAAACTTATTCCGAATTCTGAATGAAAATTATACAAATGCTGTTGGAACGGTCAGGGAAAATCGACAAAATATGCCAAAAAAAAAGCTGGCATCGTATAAGTTAAAAAAGGGAGAAGTAAAAACATTATCTTCTAGAGGTATTCTGTCGTTACACTGGCTTGGTAAGAAGGATAAGCAACATTCAAGAGCAGAAATTGTTGACATGGGAAAAATAAGAAGAAAGAAGGGAGACGAGGAAGAAAATGTTTTAAAACCCAGCTGTGTAGTGGAGTATAATCGTGGAATGGGAGGTGTCGATAAACAAGTTTCCCACTTATGCGAAAGAGTGTCAAAGGATATTAAAAAAAGTTCTTTTATCTGCTTGACATAGTTATTTATAATGCTTATGTCCTGTATGCTAAGTTATCGAATTCAACAAAGTAATCGATTGTAAATTTTCGATTGAATATCGCAGAAGATATGCTACACAATTTGTATCTTCCTAGTTATACGACAGGCGGTAGACCGTCGCAAAGTGAATGCCCAACTCGGCTACAGGCAAAACATTGGGCACCTTTTCCTGAACATATACCTCCGAATAATAAAATGGAACATCCTGCAAAGAAATGCTGTGTGCGCAAAAAAAATAAAATAAGAAGCGAAACAACTTGGCAGTGTCCACATGCCAAAATGTTTTGAAATGTATCATACCTTACAAAATTATTAATTTATTATTTTATCATCTTACTTAGTTACTGTCCATTAACATTATACATTAACCTGATTAAATATTATACAACAATGTAAATTTCCAAATAAAATATTCTGTTTCTAAGCTTGCATATAACTGTTCAGTTGAGCCAGATTAAATAGTATTCTTGGGGCGCATCAAATTCCATCTTATTTGTATGTCAATAATAAGCATTGGTTTATGGAATGACAGGATAACCCCAGTAAATGAGACTAGGCACTGTATATAAAATTATGTTATGATCTTAACTGATATTTTTTTGTTTCCTTATTAATTCCTAGTCGGTAGCAAATAACGGGACCAATATTACTAAATAAAAGAAAATTGAATTTGAAATTCAATGTAAAATCACAACATATTCTCACACATAATTCTATACAATACAAAGAGGGGTTTGGAAAGCTTTTGCAAATTAACATCACAGATGCATACAAGAAACCATGCGAATAAAGAAACACAAGGACAGTTTCTAGAGGCACTGTTGATACAATATTGAGAGGTGGAGGGGGTAGTTTACAATTACTGCGCAGACCTGGATTTGCGTTTCCATTGTACAGGACCGTACAAGGCAACAAGTGTGATCGATATAGATAGGGAAAAAGGAAATATTGTTCGAAATTTTGACATAACGTTGTGTAATCTGTTTTACTCAACAAACTGTGTTAAGAATATAATTGTAAAATAAACAGATGGCTTTGCTTTGACAAATGGTCAGTAAAAGTCAACATTATTAGTAATTAATAGAAATCGTTGTTCCAGAATGCTTGCTAAAACTAATTATATTCAAACAGTACGCAATTATTGGAATATTTGCAGTAATGTTCTGAAAGAACTGTACTTTCATTGTTACGGCCCTGGAATCTTTCTAAAGTAAGTAAATACGCTAACATAGAATTCGCAGATATTTGTAATTTGAAGTTGGAAAGAGGGAAATTAGGAGAAAAGCTGAATTATTTTATATGGTTATTACAATTAATTTTCATATGTCAATTTATCATTACTGATTCTTAATGAATGTGTTAAGAATAATATTAGAATCAATAATCTCCTCCATAAAAGGATTCTTGTTTAATATAATTATGAATATTGTAGTCTTTATTTGAGTAAATAATACATGGGTGTTCCATAGCAAAATATTTGCAATAAGTGGTTATTCATTTAGGTATGCTTTAATGCTTGAGATGCAGCCAACTAATAAATTTATGTGCAAATTCTCATTAACTTTGAGTCGAATGAAAAAATATATTCACCAGAATGTTGCAAGTTTTACTCAAAAACTACATCACGTATGTACGTAAGAGGATGTGCAAAAGAAAATTTGCTACTAAAGATTTCTAGATCATACTACTTAAAAAAGAAAAGGATTTGCAGCAATTATTCGGATAGTTGCCATCAAATTTAAGATTTACAAATGACGAAAATTGAAGGATGCTATTAAAGTTTAACTGCGAACTTATACACACGAGGTTAGTCAATTAAGCAATGAGACTGATATTTTTAAATATTTTTATTTGAATATAATTTCAATTGAACGTTGTCTCCCTCAAAATATCACCCTTGGGAAGCCACACAGCGTTGGAGACGGTTCCTCCATTCCTCATAGCAGCGCTGGAACTCGGACATTGGAATCGCCTTTAGCTGGTCGGTTACAGCCGTTTGAATGTTTTTGAGTGTCCCAAAATGATGTCCTTTCAGATGAATTTTCAATCCTGCGAAGAGGAAAGAGTCACAAGGACTCAAGTTAGGTGAATAAAGACGCCGAGGAACCACAGAAATATTATTACTGGCCAAAAAACCGTTTATGGAAATTGCTGTGTGACAAGGGGTATTGTCATGATGCAGGGTCCAATCGTTCTTGATGTTTGGTCTCACACGCATGACCCTCTTTCGGAGTCTTTCGATAACCTCTGGGTAAAAATGTTGATTAACTGTCTGTCGTTGAGGCACGAACACTTTGTGAACGATTCCCTGGCTATCAAAGAAACAAATCAGCATGCTCTTGATCTTTCATTTGCTCATTCTTGCTTTGTTGGGCTTTGGAGAGCCTGAAGTGTGCCATTCCATGAACACCCAATGACACGTTCCAAAAAAAATTCATTATTTTCAATCGATTCCAAAAAGTCAAGGCATATTTCTCTCCTGATGTCCTCTTGTTCCTGTGAAAAGTTTCTTGGAACCATTTTCGAGCAGATCTTTCTCGTTCCCAATTCATTGGTGAAAACTTGTTGAACGGTGGTGTGAGACAAATTCAACTGTTCCACGAACATTCTGACCGTTAACCGACGATCTGAACGCACAAATCGAATTTTGTCGACATTGCCATCGGTTCTTGCAGTTGAAGGCCTTCCGCCGCGTGGCTCATTTCCCATCAACTCTCTTCCTTTTGGAAATGGCTTAAACCACCGGAAAACCTGGGCTTTTGACAAAACACTGTCTCCCTAGACCAGCTGAAGTTTTGCAAAAGTTTCTGTTGCACTTTACCCAAGTCTGAAGCAAAATCTGATAGCAACGGTGTGCTAAATTAATTTGCGAAATTAATGTGTTTTATTTGTAGAACGCATTACGAAAACCGAGTTCATGGAAAGAACGACAATGGACAACCAAATGAATTGATCGAGTTCAAACTTGCACTGAACGCGTAATACAACGTCCACTTGTCGCCCCTCCATGTCCCGTGCTTCCCGTGTTGCCACATCAAACGCTACGTTGTCAGTCCCATTTCCTAATGTACACACCTCGTATATATACACACCTTGCACTTGTATAAGACAGAAAAGCATTTAACACAATAGAAAGGTTAGAGGTTTACAGTCACCATAAAAGTGTTTTGCAACGCGATTTAATTTTCGATTCATTTATGTGCAGTTGTATAGGCACGCATTTTTGACCACGCAAAAAGAGGTCAACCATTACCCGCGTGTCGCCCGCCGTTTACCAATGCTAATCGGACACGATCGGTGACTGCATATACATACATACATCGCGAGAAGAGACGCCGGAGATGTCATTTTTAGGACGCTAAATTCGAATTCCCGCTTTAAATGTTGTTTGCCCGATCCGATTTATGAATATCATTGAAGTGAGACTACATCGACCGTAACTCACATCGGTCACGCTCTGTTTCACAGAGGGCCGTAAGAGAACCGCTTCTTAAACACCACGATTAGAACCTAATTACATACGCATCTGGTGCAATAAACTAAATAAATTTATACGTATCGCTATAATAAACATCTTAGTTTGCAACTTTTATCGAAAATTCTGATACGTGTTTGCGTAAATTAGTCAATGCTTTGTAAAACAGAGATACGATACTAAGAAAGTTTTTTGTAAACGATTTAACCAGTACGGGTGAATATTGGTAAATATAAATCACATAAATTGTCACAAAATGTTATTTACATAAAATTTTGTGTGACCACCTACACATTTAACAGAACGTTCACAAAGTGATCCTAAACCCACAAAAAAATCTATGTCTCGGTATGCAAACCGCTCTCCAATGCCACAATAGCTTCTTCACTGCTCGACAATATTTTATCTTTCAAATGTTCTTTTAGTTTTGGAAACCAAAAAGAGTCCGACGAGGTTAACTTTAGAGAATAGGACGAGTGGTCAGCCAATTCAAAAACACTTTTAATTTTTTTTGCAGTGCTATCAACGACTCGTGGGTAAAAGCATTCAGTTGCAAAAAGAGCAGTTTTGGCAAGCTCTCCGCGACGCTTTTTCCAAAATTTTCTAACGCATTTTAATTATAACTCAGCATAGCTCGCCTAATACTTCCACACTATTCCAAATAACCTATCAGAGTCATGCCGTGGTTATCCGAGAAAACTGAAGCGAGGACCTTGGCAACTGTTTTTGAACGCGGAAAACACACCTTCATAGGAAATGTGCCATGCTTCGGCTGTACGCTTGATGGGCTCATTCGTCGACCTCTAAAATCATTTCAAGGACAGAGTCTATATTTCTCAGAGTGGGCACAGAAACTAGTCTTCCTGAGCAGTGTTCATCTTTGATATTCCGCAATCCTGCTTTTAATAGTACCATATGAAGGACACTGATCACCTAAGGTTTCTATCATATCAGTGAAAAATCTCTGTCGTTCTTTTTCTTTAATTTAACATTTTCTTAGGCATTAGGTTTTATATTCACGATTTTCTGTGGCGACCCTAAAATTGCACTTGGGATATGTCTGTCCAGTACCATGTGAAGGGCATTTCGACGACGAATCGACTGGTGAGACGCGCGTCCCGCTAACTGTAACCGTTTCCGAGATATTGGCAAAAATATGAAAAAAATGCTTAATTTTGGTGAATTTTTCATGTTTTTGACCACTAAAATCCATTTTTCGAACGATAATCTTAAGATACAGACAACTGCGGCATATTATATACCAAAGTAAGGGTCTTTCCACTTCGCGCCGTTTTTAATAAAATTATCGGCCAAGTTATAGACGTCAAACTTTCACAACTTTTTGAAAAACATCGTACTTGCAACCGTAGCAACTATATTGAATTTTGTCCACCAGAAAGTTTCCAATGCTAACTGGATATTAGATAATTCCCAGAGACTGCTTGCGTTTGACACTGTTTGTAGCCTGTTTATGTTATGTTATAAACAGTGAAAAGGCCAAATCTGATGACCTCGGTAGCAATAGTACCACCATATTTATAAGGGCATTTGAAAATATACTCGATCAAAAGGTTAATGTTCTTGCAACTGCATGGTTCGTCATTTTGTTGTTCTTCTGACCTCGTCGATTTAAAGCATTAAGCATTTAAGTCTTTTTCGATATCAGGCTTACTTGCCATTAAACAGAGGGTCATCATCTACTTGATCCACGTTATAAAATACGTAACAACTATTGTTTGCCTTCAATCTTGTTCTAAACACATAAACAAAAGGTCAACTATTGGATACCTACTGCATGGTATAAAACAAATCTACTCAAATTAAAATCTAGTTTTAGTAAAGCCTTTCATGTGCAGATCACATATCTGCATTCAATTTATTTTAGACCAAGCCTAGTTTTTGGCATATTTCAATGTTGTACGAAATGTATCTAATGTAATGAGTCGGTATACCATTTCTTGAAAGCTTCAAAATAAGAGCGATCTACAGTAGAAGTCTCAAGTACTTTCGAATAAACAACGTGATTCATTTGTAAGGAATGTATAATCCCAAGCAGGAAGCTACTTTGTCTAAAGAAACACGCAGTATATTATTTCGATTTTGGGTTATTTATTCCATGAAAAAGTGATCAATGAAAACAATGTCACTTTTTTCCAAGGTTTAACCATTTTGATCGCAGACTTGCTATCAAACTTTTTTATTCACGTCGAGTTATCAAAGTATTTTTATTTTCTTTATACGTTAGGTATACTATTTAACCAAAAACTTGATCTGAGCCAAAAATAACAACAGCAGATTTGTGATGTGAATCTAAAAATATTTAAGAAAATCGGGTTCTAACCCGGAAGTATTTTGATTAAATTTTGTGTGTAACTTAATCACCGTGTTACTGGCAAAAAGTAGGACAGGAATTGTTGTTTCCCACAAAAAAAACTTGAGTAAAATTGGTGCAAATTACAGCAGCTATTTGTATAAAATGTAAAAAAAGACTGACAGAGGTTGAAGTGATATATTGCCTTACATCAACTTTTCTATAAACGCTTATTCGAATAATGGGGTGGTAGTTTTTTGTTGTCTCTAAAAGTATTCGTAACTTACAGCCAACTGCATTACCAAAGCACTGTTAAGGTATTTAAAATTAGCTTTTATTTGAATTGAGCACCAAGTCTAATATGTGTTAATTCAAGTAAATAAACAAGAAGGTGGTTGCTGTTTTATTTAGAATAAGTAAGCCAGAAGCAAATTAATACAATGGTTCATAAAACTGAAACAACGTTCGTTCAGATGGAATTATAGGAATTTACATCGCCAAATATGATTTTACTGTACCGAGGAACGATGTGCTACATACTGTTTTAACTGCCTAATAATTACAGATGTAGCTGAAATTTAATGTGACCTTGACAATCAATTTAAATGCCAATACCTAAAGAAATATGCACTTCACATTTTTCATTCGGTCATGCGATTGACAATTGGAATCTACATATTCCCGAAACATGTGTCCAGAATTAATCAATTTATGGCGAGTGGTCTCATATATTACGTTTACAATACACTCTATGTTAGAACCAATTTAAATTCGATAGCACACACAATCACAGTACATGAGGCATAAGAAGGATAAAATCTTGTCAAGGTGAAACCAATTCCGTTCAGTTGTTTAAAAAGAACTATTGTTAAATAAATATATAAATATATAAAACTATTGCCAGGGAAACTTATTTATCGGACTCGGCTCATTTCACTTTCGTACCGCGTCCCACATAAGTTGAAGCTTGACACATCCTCTGCTAATAAGTATTTAAAAATACAAACCAATGGCCTGGGACCAGGTAGCCTTGAAATTTAAGACCCGCCCAACCGAAATTTCTAAACATAAAAATGGGGGTCATAGTAACACCGCTTAGTCTAGTTGGGTAGTGGGGGCAACCTATCGCTAACAGCTTCCAAATAAATATGTACGTCAGCGACCAGTCAAAAATGCTGAACCAAAGCCACAACAACATTGGTAGAATTTGATTGATCCGTATTGATCATTATATTCAATATTTTGTTCAAACCAAGTAATTATTATGAGAAAGGTTTTCCATTTAGTGATTGCGGAAATTTTAATACTGCAATAATATTTTGTGGGTGTGGTTTAAATCACACCAAAGGAATAAAACCTTCAGGGCTATATTCACTTTATTGCAACACTGTTAGATGACAATATTTTCAAAAAACTGAAATTTTAATTCTCTTTCGATGACGTTATATCTGATAAACAAAATAAAATCTAAGATTTTATTTATGTCAAACATATGCTCGTATACCGAAATATTTAATTCGAGACAACGCTAATTTTCTAATATTATTTAAGCAAGATGATACCAATTTAAGACATATTTATGAACACGTAGGTACAGATATCACCTACGAAACACTTAAACATGTGGTGAATGTTTGAAAGAAAAGTACGGTTTTTTAGTTATTGACAAAGATAGTACTATCGACGGGGGTAGATATAGAAAAGTTCTGGTGTCTTATATAACAGAGTGCACAAATAAACGGTAAACCTGTTTGAATCTGTTTAATTCAGCAGCTGTTAAAATGAAAACACGTCTGACATCTGAAATTATTAAGGCTAGCAAAGCTATACGGAAGAAACAGTTGGTTATGAAGATGGGCCGTTCAGAAGCGGAAAATTTTTTATAGAAACATTTTAAACCGATTACTGAACCGCTTAAAAAGATATTGAAGACGGAAGCTATTAAACAAGAGAAAGATTATACACCGCGCCAAAATTAGAAACGACAGCTCTCGAAAAAATATCTTGTGCTATTGAAACAGCCTCGGTTCCAACACCAACTGCTCAACCCATAACACCCACCATCGAAACAACACCAAGACGGCGGTTAGAAGAAACTCAATTCGATTACAATCCCATTTACCGAAGAGGAAGGGAGCAAATCGGCGCTGAGAAATCTTTCTAGCAGTTTCGTGATGAATACCAAACCTTGCCCGAGCAAAATCCTGAAGTTATTGATCAATTTCTTGAGCAATATTCAGCAACACAAGAACTTATATACATTGATTACCTACTGACACAGACGGATTATACGACACAACGATCGGAGCTCATATTGATAGGGAAGATAAAAAATTTATTAGCTTCTCTTCTGAGGATTTAACCATTACTTTGTCAATATGATTTTTGTATTTATCATGATAGATCAGGCAAAAGTTACATCTTGGAACCACAGGTTTGTGACATATCATGATTAAGTATGAACAACTCGCACTATTGTAGAAGTAAAACTACTTTTTCTTATATTTTTATTTTAGCTAAAGGAAAAAATATTTTACCACACACTTTTTTTACAATCATCTTGGTTATATAGTCTTACAATCCGTTTGAAGTTGCAGGCTGCGTTTCGTGAAAGTAAAAAAGCACAGGCAAAACTTTTGCCACTTGCTATTGTGCATGTGCTATTGCATTTTCAGGTTTCCATATGGTTTCAATCAATCGCGATGCGACTACAGCACGGACAATGCCCGGATAAAACCAGTTTTTATTTTCGGATATAAGGATAGAGTTTCGATTTGACTGGTGGTAGTCAGATGAGTTAAATACAAATGCAAAAGCTGCTGGGACAAGGGCGACAATGATAAAAATACGACACAGAGACGGAGAGAGGGAGAGAGAATAAGCGAAAAAGTAACTAAGGAACTGGTCTAATAAAGAAAAGGATACATCCTGGGACTGCGAAGACCAAATTGCTCGCATATTAAGAAAGACGGAAGAAGAAAGAGTGGAGGGAAACGTACTGTCGCGCGACGAAGATGGAAATAGGCGAGAAAAAGAACAATCAAATATAAAAGTAGGAAAAATACATTATTAGATACAACAAGGGGATCCCCGGCTTCGATGCAGCAAAGTCAGAGGCACCAGCGGCTGCTTCGGGGCGAAACGACAGAAACAAGGCCGGCAACACAACAACGGGAAGAAGAAAAAGATTCGATCGGGCGACGCGTCGGAAAAAAAAGGATCCGCGACGGGTCACTAGACAAAGAAAAAAGACCGCTTCGCGAGCGAGGGGGAACAGAGACGGTCAATATTTTAACCTATGAAATTAATACGTTAGGAAAGAATAGGAGAGCGTTCCGCTAGACGGAGAGGGGACGACCAGGTTGAAACGAGAGGTCCGACGGAGTTTTTCTTTTTTCCCCTGTTGGATTTTTTCTCGTCTTTTTTCCCCGTTTCGTTTTTCGCTTCTTTTCCCCCGAATGCAGAAGCGCGTATACGTAATTACCGGGCGCAAGAGCGAGACGCCGATACGCCGCTAGAACGGGCAATGGATCTGAGAAAGATGGTACGGTGCAGTGTCATAGATATGGTAGGAGAATAGCAAAGGAAGGAGAGGGCAAATGCAAGTGCATACAAGCGCCGAACAGCGTCGTACTTGTTGCGTCAGTCTAGTGACGTTGCACTAGAGTTGCTGTGTGTGCTTCGACGATTCATTCAGGCCTTTTTCCTCTCGCATTTTAAAACACAACCGCATACCGATGTATAAACTAAATAATAACACCCGTAATATATTTCCGTCGTTTACGATTATACAAATCGATTAATCTAGTTTAATTAAACAATAATAACCAGTTTATAACGCGAAGCGTGAACCCAAACGACACAATAAAGATCGCGAAACGATTTTCCGTGTTCATTCCCTTCCTTGTACGAAGCAAAAATAAGAAGACGCTGCAAAAAAACTTCAACAAACAGAAAGGGATAACAACAACCAACAAGGTAAAATAAGAATTTTCTTTTTAATTTAGTACTTAAACACTATATTTCTGGCCATTCCTCATATTTCTCAAGGTTATTTCTTGTCCTTTCCAGACGTGCCATCATCATCTCCATCTTCATCCGCAGACACCGCTGCTCGAAGAACATTGCGATGATTCTACACGAAATGCGGATGGCTTCGCAGATGCGTCCACTGGTGCAGTTTACACCGTCAAACTGAAATCGTGAAATCCCGACGATGTTGTGATTATAAAGTGCGCGGGTCGAGTTATTTTATTTTGTCTCGTTTAAAACAGGTGTGTCTCGCTCGCCGGCAAATTAAATGCGACGTAATACGCGAAGAAGGGAAGAAAGATATGTAACGGAAAAATGTGCGATTATCATCAATAAAAACGAAATAATATCGCAGGGGTTACTTACGTTATAATAACCAGATCGTAAAGTACCACTCACATTACACAAAGTGACGTTTTTGTTGTTTAGTTAAAAAAAAACAAGGATATTATGTTTTTTAATTTTTAAATTCTGGAAGAATTGTTTCGAAGAAAACGAATGACCCCCGAGAAAAACCGCTCGTAAAAAGGGACACGGAAACAAAACGCGGAACACGACACATATTAAATAAGAGGGAAGCCGCATCAGTGTTTCGTCAAAGTTTTCTGTTTCAGTGTAATGAATGTTTTGAAGCGATGGGCTCGAATAA
Source organism: Osmoderma eremita (assembly GCA_031763485.1). Taxonomy (NCBI): domain Eukaryota; kingdom Metazoa; phylum Arthropoda; class Insecta; order Coleoptera; family Scarabaeidae; genus Osmoderma; species Osmoderma eremita. Next base: position 252,978 of record JARFOC010000639.1, read on the forward strand.
CCGTGTACATTATTTCGTACGTCGTTGCGCCAGTGTAGGAAACCGTACGCCTCGGAAAAATGGCCGACTGTTCGTATTCCCGATGCATCCAACAGAAAAGAAACATTAGGAGGGAATTGCAACGATGGACAAAAAATATGGTGTACATAGTTGGTGAGTCGATGCTACAATTACTATTTTCCGCCTATTTCACTTATTTACCTATGTTATTGAAATGAATTTGTTTTATGAATTTATTATTGAATCACACCGACAATAATGGGATAATAATATGCACAAATACTGACGCCACTTACTATGATTGTGTTATATATTCTCGTATAATAATAATAAGAGATTGAAGCCACAGTTCGTCGTGTTTGCGTGTTAGGATCAATGCGTTTTGTGCGTCTGTACGCGGCCGCCCTCGATGGTATTTGATTATATCGTATGTCTGGACGGACGCTGCGTTTCCTGCTTGTCCGATCGGTCGATAGAGTCTGATGTGGTTCGTATCCAGGATAAAATAAGGTACGTCGGCGTTTCCTATACACCACAGGCAGAACTGTGCGCGCCGAGTTAGCGGCAACGGATAACCTGTTGCGAATAAATGGATTTTTCAGCTGTTGCGGTCGCGAAATCGACGCAATTAGGGGTTCCTTGCGCCGCCGTGTTGGCACACACGTGCCCGCCGGAATCCGCTCGCCCGTCGGTGGTGCGTTTTCGGTGCGCATCGGGTCTGACGGCCAGAGCGGATCGCCGACGCTGATTCTGCCGCCTACCTCGTCGCTTTCTTCCGGAGCGGTGCAGTTAATGATTTTTAAAGATGCACTTTTTTAAATGCGTCAGAGAACGTTTTTCGGTGACCGCGCCGCCCGGCTCAAATACGCCCTTTTCAGGCGTCGGTCGTCAATATGCTTCGCCGATGCTGTTGAGAAACGAGGATGGGAAATCTTCTACAACTAAGATCATATTATATATATATACATATTGCGGTATAACGTAATGATTTTGCTTAAGCGCATTATTAGAAATCGCTATCTTAAAGACATATATGAGAAGGACAAAAGAAGAATATTTCTTAGTTGATTCTACATAGTAGATTAGTTGATTGAGGCGTCAAATAAATACCAAATAAAATTAAGAAAGGTTTCCTATTTCGTTTGTTTAATTAAAAACAATCTTTACATTTCAGTGTTTTGATAACTTTAAGAGCTTATATTACCTAGAAATTATTCAAAACACTGTTGTTTCTTGCAAATTCTTTTGATTAAAAGATATACAGTCAGTAACTTTCATATTCGGTTTCCAGTCGCTGGATTTAAATCCAAAAATTTATGGGAACAATTGGATCGCCAAATACGTATTAGTTCAATTAGAGAACTCGGAGAGAGATCGCAGGAAAAATGGAAAGAAATTAGTTCAGATTATACTAAAAAAATATATCTAGTACCTATACCAAATCGTTTAGAACAAGTGATAAAACAAAACAGTTACCCTACTAAATACTAGTTTAGTTATAATTTCTGTTTAGTGTAGTATAAAATAGATACAAACATGTACATGTTGTAGAAATCGAATATTAAAGTAAGGCCAATACCGCATCTTTTAGTTTGTTCCATTATTTTCAGAAACTAAACATTATATTCATTTATTATGTACTATGATTATCATTTAAATTAGTTAAAGGATATGTAAATAAACATACGGAATAGTATTTAGTCGTATATCTACTTTTTTTATATGAGGACACTACAAAAAATGCCACTAGAATAGTATTTTAAAACAATATTTACCATGCACGTTTATGGTTAGTTAGAATTCCCATTTTCGCACCTATTTATTTGCACAATAGTCTACATTTGTTGGTATAATACGCTGTTTTGTGAAAAATACGTAAAAATACATTTACATATGTAAGATTGCTTTCCAACATTTTCATTAAAATAGCCTTTAAATTGTCAGATTAGAGCTACTTTATATTTTTGCAGGCAGTTTCCTAAATCGTTCCGGCATTTTTAAAAGTACCTAATAGTTACTAGTATCAACGGAAAATATTCACAATGTTTGCTTTTAAGAGCAACACAATGAATAAAATGGCAGGGGGAAATAGTGGTCAGAAAATATGAAAAATGCTTTGGGCTTTGGTTTTAAAGGGAAGTATTGACTTAAGTAGATGCTGCAGGAAATATGGAATTCCCAAACCGATATGGTGAAATGTAAAATTTTAATGCAAATGAATCTTGTGCATGAATGAAGCTTATTAAACGTGGTCTTATTTGTGCTATGTGTAAATAGATTTCTATGTCTCTTGGTTATGATTACATATACCTTAAAAATGTTTATCTCTATTGAAATTTATTATGATTCGACTTTTTCAATATGAATGCACGATGAGATTAATAGTAGTACGTTTTTGTTAATTAGTGTTGCAAATTGTACCGCATGCAGGAGTTCAGAAACTAAGAATTTAATACGGTACGAAAACGGTAGTTTGAAAGTGTGTAAAAATTCCAATAGTATGTACCCAGAATATATCAGAATTTGCACTATTCGAACTTCAACAATTTCAATTCATATTGTCATAAACGGCTTAATGCTAAAGAGTGGTAGGATATAGGTAACCTTCCCCTTTTATGCACTGTTCGAATCTAGTACGGTTTAAACCAGCCACGTCAAACATGCGGCCCACTGAACATTTTCTACGGCCCGAATCAATTCAGCCATATAATGTGGCCCGCAAGCATGTTAAAAACCGGTTTTGAAAAGGCGCGCGCTGCAACAAGTCCATACACGTATCACGACCATTTTCGACGACCAACGTAAGTTGTCTGTTGTTGTAAAGTTAAGTAGTGACTTGTAAGGCGTATCAGAAAACTACAGTTGTCCCAATATCATACAAAATGTATGCAGAGAAAATGGGAAGCCTTCTGGCATAATTTGAAAAGCGTTTTCAGGATATTAAGTCGCAAGAAAATATTTTTCCTTTATTTACTGGTCTTTTCACTATCGATATTGATAAAGTTCCCCCTCACTTGCAGATGGAAGTGATTGAGATTAAG
>JARFOC010000639.1:258125-270091 GCA_031763485.1 Osmoderma eremita
AGGTGACGAACATGTTCTAGTTTTCTGGTTTAACCTTAAAATAGGTCCGGTTCGGCTATAAAACCGACCAAAGAAAAAAAAGATTTTTACGGGGCCTGTCACAATGTAACCCTATGTGTCACAAAGTAGCCCCACTTTATGGTATATTATATTTATGATTAAATGTTTGAAAGATAAATTTTCCTGCTTGCTTGTTCGTATGGAGATTTGTAGTCAATTTTGGAGTAGTTTAAGTAAATATAGATTTCGTAAGAAAATATTTGTTATCATTAATCTTATTCATCCATTTATAGAAAGTGAATACTTGTGTTACACGAAATCAATCATTTTAGCCCACATATGTATAAGATTTAATATTTAATTTAGAAATAAGATTGTAACTGCTATCGTACGAAGACTTTCTTGAACCACTGTATCTTAGTTGATCACCGAAGAATGAAGAATTGACATAATCAAAACTTAAACGAGTGAGTGAAATTTTTTAAAAGAAGATTTGGCAATATCCGCATTTTGTGAAGCGCTCACTTTCTATATCTATAATACCACTCATTCTTAAGTCTAAAGCAATCTATACCATATGTGTCGTTAAGAAGGAAACGGTTTGTTGTATTGGAAATCCAATTGTCAACTCGTCTAATTCTAATCTAAATGATTATCTATTCCACAAATAATTCTGTGCACAGAATATTCCCGAAATTTTTTTGTTTAAGAAGAGACTAGCAAAACACTAAACAACAAGCAGAAGGGTCAACATAATTTTAAAGAGTGCCCACTAACCATAATCAGATGAAATGGTATATGAATTTCGTTCAAGAACTATGACTCATAGGATAAAGTATTTTAGTTCTTCATCTGAAGAAAGTCGATTTCATCGCTACACGTTCTTCAGTTTACAAAAGAGGAAATACTTCGATGTAGCTAGGTCACTGGGGGTGTCGTAACTCAACAAAATCGTACTTGTTGATTTCTTCGTGAACTTTGTGAGCCTTATCTCTTGTTTTGAAGATTCAATTAAGTCGAAGGAAAGTCGTAGGAAAGGTACAACTCGTGTTCCAAGCAAGTTCTTCTATGAAGAAACTGAATCTCACTCCCGCTGGCATATGCCTTTGCAGATAAATTTTCCTCAATTTACCTGTCTACTGGTCATTTTCTACCTCATTACACTGGTCAACAAAATTTGAAATTTATTTTGTCCCACCAGGTAAAGTGGGTACCTTTTACACTTATTTCATATCTGTTTGCAGAATTTTTCTATCAGGCAGGGTTTCAGAGTGACAGGGTAATGAAATTTTGTGAAAGTATATATTATAATATGGGTATAAATCATCAAAAAATGACGTACAAAGTGATATATTTACTTGGAAATGTGCTGATATATGACTTTCCGCTGTACTTTGCATCAGAAACATCTCTCCTCATCATCCAGCAATAGTCCGCCAACATAGCAGGGCTCCACTCGCCTTGGTATCATCAGCACTTTCATCGTCGGTTAGTGGAGGCACAGGTGATTCCGGACTGTGAGGTACTGGTCTCAGTGCAGATGAAATAGGATATTTTACAGTATGTTTGGATTTACAAGTCATACCACTTATTTGTTAGACAGAAATAACAATCGGTAATATGATTTGATGGTTCCCTCCAAATCATAGGAATGGCAAAAGGCATATGTCGTTTACCTTTCGCCCACGCTGTAAGAAGTCTGACACACGTAACACAGCAAATATGGGGAGCCCAGCTTTTGTCTTCGTGGTCTACTTTACATTTGAAATACTGCTCATAGCACCTTTTAAGGAGAGGTGTGAAAGACCGTTTTTGATATTTAAATGTTCCTTGGCATTTTTACAGGTGCTCAAATATTCGCGGTTTCACTACAATAGCTTGAACACACCACAACGCAACACTCTTTAAAACGTTAACAACGTCAGCGTATATGTTCATTCACCGAGCTCTAGCCCACAACTGAAATAACAAGAGATGCTATCTAGGAGTGAGAAATGCCGGTCTTAAAACGTCAAGACATGTTCAGACATTAACCATTGCATGCTGCTTGATCATAAAAACTAAGGGTGATGGATAAGGTGTTATTTTCCATTTGTTTTAAATAGCGTGAGTGAACACAATTGTGCATGATGCTATTTTTGCTCAGGCCTTTAGCTTAGGTGGCAACGCTGTATGGTAAGCGCAATACAGTTTTCTAAAGGGCGAATGGACTCTACTATATACCTAGTGGTGCATGAAGAATAGATTTTGTACGTAATTATGTGTATAACAAAACTGTCGAGAACATATTTATAACACTATCTTAAAAAAATAATAAGAAAAACAAAATATTACAAAATTTCAGCTACAGTCAAAGCTTGTGTAAAAACTGAAGTCTATTAGGAAACATATTTTTACAAAAAGCAAACATTTTGTTATACTATTAATAATTTATTGCAAACTACAATCCTGGACAGCTGTAGGCTACTATCAAAATGAGAAGAAAATCCACACAAACGGAGTTTTAAATCTAATAAGCTGCTTAGAAAAATGTCCGGTAACATATGTACAGGACCGTATGCGATTATGTTATAAATTTTTAACCTAAATAAAAATTTTGGGCAAGATGTAAAGCATTTTTAGTGTTTATGGCTTGTACGCTAATTATATGTCCGTAGTTGTATGTAAGTGCTCGTACACAGTTTAATTAATGATAAGATAATGTAAAATCACAAAACAAACCGTTGCAAGGGCATTGATTGAATGATTTTTTGTGTGTATACAATACATATGCTCCATATACAGTATAGACGATGTTTGCAAACTTTTGGAAATATAGTTACGTGCTGGCAAATTGAGAACAACTTATTCTTATTAAAATAGTTAATTAGTTTTTCATTCATAATCGATTCGTAAATTTTAGAAAATGTCGGAAGTATCATTTGCAACAACTGGTGGGAAAAAAAAACAATTATTACAATTATTATATATGTAGGTATTCTGTCAGAAGGTGTAACCGATATGTTACCAACCTGAAGAAATTTGTCATTAAAGGCATTACAATGTTCGTAAGGATCATCAAAGCACTTGGGCATTTTATTGTAGATTTGTGGATATTTAGTACAGTAGATTACTTTTAAATTGATTTACTTCAGGTGTAATCTATTCATTGTGAACATTAGATCCTAAATACCGGACAAAAGGAAAGCATATATCCATGTAATATTTAAAAAATTCCAAAAAGCTATTGAAAGCCGAGTCAGGGCATTTGGCCTCATGCACCAGTGACCAAGACTCCCTCTCAAAATAGCTACCGAACTTATCAAGAGACAACATACAATATTTTCTTTTAAAATAATACGAATTTTGTTGAGCGTTAGAGCTGAGTTGCAGTGTCATCAACTGCGAGGAGTGATCCCATGGACAAAAATCGGAATTATTAGTGCTAAATACCGTTAAATACTCCGTGACAATATATGATATGGGAAGAATTTCTGTAATTATGAAAACGACAAATATTAATGAAAAGAAATTGTAAATGTGCATTCTTTCTTAAATAAACTTCTTTTATTTAAATCATTCTACATCTACTTTTTTGTACAGTGAACTATATGCAGGTACTGTATCTAAAAGCAAAACTTCTCTAGGCTATTATAACACAATTCTGGATTGCATCTTTAAAAACATCCCAACTTGAAAGCAAATAGAAATTGAAGACTATAGTTCAAAAGACTTTTAGTTTGATAACTTCATTACTGTTAACAGCAAATGCCAACATGATTTTAGACGGCACGTCTATCAATCAAAACAATTCTGTATTGCGTCTGATTCAAATGATATTTTCCTCACAATACAATTCTATCGTTTCAGACGGCGTTGGCTGTTTTGAAATTCCATATTTGAATATATTTTTATGAAACACATGAGATACTTATAAGATAATATACTTGTTTCTATCAGTGTGGTCTAACTTGTTGGGGCATCGTTGCACAACGCGTAATAATACCATCAACGAATAGTAATTCAAATAGCAGCCATTGAAATAAATTAATAGTTCTTTTTATACATTTATCTAATTGCACATAACATGTATTCCACTATCGGTTGTAATTTATTGTTATGATTTTATTCCTAGAATAAACTATGTATCATTGCTACATTACTATCGTTTTTAATGGATCAAAAACAGGATTCACATTCAGATCCTAATAACATAAACTTACTAGTAGTACTGTATAACACATAATTTTAAGTTAAAATCCCATATTTTAATTCCGAAAGAATGATGAGAAATTGTGCAGTGTAATCTCATTTAAATGCACAAGAAAGTAGTTCGAATATGTACCATACATACAAAATAACGTGTCCTCTTCGTGTCAAATGTTTTCACTAATGTTTTAAATACCAAATAAACGTAACGAAGCAATTAGTATGCCGACCTCATAAAAATCACCTTCATACATTCCGGTGTGTCGTAGATTAGTTAAAATTGTTGAAGCTATCGGATCGCCAAAGAAAAGACTAATAAAATTGAAATAATTAAATACATTATCAAATTTATGTGATAATTAGTGTGGTTAAATAAGTTTGTTACACTAGAGCGTTAACGAAACTAAAATAGGAATGACCGAATTGTTGTAAATTAGCAAGGGAAGACGTCACTTAAGAACTTTCATTAAGAATAATGAGTCATAAAATAATGTTCTTATAAATTAGAGTACGAGCTACAGCCTTGGGTTAGAGACACTTTCATATACGACCAACATTTTTCACCAAGATAATATGTTTGAATTGTGTTTCTGAGGCTGTGCATGATGTTTTTTTCATGTTCATTTTAAATGTGACAAACACATGTGCATTCGACATGTTCCACATCCAATTTATAATGAAATTTTTGATCAGCTTACTTTGTCTAGACATTTCAATTCTTCTGTGGGATAAACTGTTTTTTCACATCTCGCGCACCGTTTGCTCATTTTTACTAAAATCTATTAGACACTACAGCATTAAAAGTAATTATAAACGGCACAATATTGTTTGAATGTCACCAGCGTGGTTGTAATTAATCTAGTTGGTCTAATCAACTAACGTTGCACTAACAAAACTATCGCATACGCACAAACTTTCGCTAACAAATGCCTCTTGTAGATATAAACCCAAACCACAGACACAATCAAAACAGCAGGCTATACCGTCGTCCTCCGTCAGAAAACTGTCGAATTAACAACGTAAATCAGCGCCATGTGCTGCTAAAATTAACTAAACTATGGCGGCACTATTAAAAATGGTAATTCAGAAATTGCAAATAGTAAAAAAGATATAAAACAGTTTTAAACTGAGTATACTTTTATCGTTCGAATACGCTTTTCATTGGTTTATTAATATGTTTTGAATCCAAAAGTTTTATAAAATCGTTTTTTTTTTTAATTTTGAAACTAAACACTATATGTACATTATAATTAACATAATAGCAAACTAAGACATTTGTGATTATATGGTTTTTTCTTCGAGCAGTTTCCCTGAAGAGCAATTTAGAAAAGATTCTTCAAGTATATTATTGTGAGTTAGGCAGCCAACAATATTTGTAGTTCCTCCTTTAGTGACATCGGTATTTCCAATAAAGGATGCAACCCACCTAACCACTGCAATCTTAGTTGCATAAATAATACGTTGGCAATGAAGTGGTCCATCATTCGCCCTTCGGAAACGCGATAACTTACTAATTATGCATAGCCCATTTTACAGCGCAAAATGAAAAATTAAACAGACCAAAAGAGGCAATGTATTTAATGTTAGAAAACGTACCATATAATAGAAATATGTGCGACATCAGCCATGTCAAACATGCGACCCACTGAGCATTTTCCTGCGGCCCAAATCAATTTTGAAAACAGCCAGATAATGTGGCCCGCGAGCGTGTTAAAAACCGGATTTGAAAAGGCGTCCGTTGCAACAAGTCCATACACGTATCACGACCGAGGTAAGTTGGTTTTAAGTCGCAAGAAAACGATTTTTCTTATTTACTGGTCTTTTGACTATCGATATTGATAAAGTTACCTCTCACTTGCAGATGGAAGTGATGGAGATTAAGGGTCAGGCCCATTTAAAACAAAAATTTTATAGTGTTGGTACATTCGAATTTTATAAGTACTTGCCTGTTCAATACCAAGGAATGAGGAAATTTGCCTGTAAAATCCTGTCAATGTTTGGCAGTACCTATAAGTGTGAACAATTATTTTTTTTGATGAAAGGAAACAAATCTCCCGCAAGATCGCGATTGACGCACGCACACTTGGACGCAGTTTTATTTCCGCCGATAAATTCACGCCACAAATAGACAACTTAATTAAAGACAAAAGATGTCAAATTTCTGGCAAAAGAAGTTAATGTTTGTACTTTTTTTATTGGAAATTTAATAAATATACTTGTCCTGTAATAGTACTTTTTTTCGTTAAGATTTTCAGTAGTTTGTCTTCTTTAAGATTAGGTTTTGCGGCCCACCTAGTATACGGTCTTCAGACTTTTTACCCAACAGTGACTTTTTAGTTTGACATGGCTGTACTACATGAATAGGGCCTCTAATATTTGTTAATGAAACATCTGAGATGGCGCTTCAATATCTAATAAAAATAATGAGAAGCGCTCCATAGAACAAATAAATAGATAGAATAAAACAGTTAATTATGTATACATATGAAATTACCATATTAAAAATAAAACAAAAATAAGCAAGGGAATAGAATACAGTAAAATAAGAAAAATAAAAAAAATCCGCGAGCACCCACATACAATATTGTGTGAAACTATATCTAAAACCAAATTACTATCATTTGTTGATAAAAAGAAACACACACATTTCATGTGTATATCGGCGAATAATACAGAGCGTATTTTTTTAATATTTAATTCTGCTCATTTTAAATTTCACCCACTTTTTCCTGTGCCTGGCCGCGGACGCAGTACTTACTTGGAATGGTGATGTCATCCGCCTGGGTCGTCGATCGTGCCTTCCACCTCGGCCACTTGGTCCTATTGTGGAGCCGATGGCATCCTGAAGTTCATCCAACAAGTCCAGGTCCTCGAGGTAGCTCAGAAATTTTCAGGTCAGCGAGGGTAGTAATGTCCCTTCCAAAAATGGAGTACCTGATGCGCGTGACCGCCGGACAGTGGCACTTCCAAGATCATTAAAATTGGATTTGTTCAATTTTAATTTCAATCATAAATAGGGCTAGTGTCCGCACTGTATGTTTCCCATACTGTCATAATACGCTGATTTTAGAACGTTGTATTAAGAGTAAAATAATAAAGAAAACATTTCTTAAAATTCATTCTTTATTTCTTCTTAGTTAGGCTCTCGATCTAATACATGTATATTGCTATGTAGCAGGTAGGTAAAATATAAACATATCACATATCAAATACATATGACATAAACACGACCCAGAAAAGAACTGACACAGCTATGCAAAGGAATGTAGGATTTCATCAACGCACTAAATCAAAATAGTACTACAGTTCAGAAAAATACTCTATTCTTTATATTCCAATATAGCTCTATATAGATATTTCTATTCGGAGGTACCTTTACGTGATTTGTAGGAAATGGTGATATCAATTACAAAACTAACTATAAATAATGATATTTATCTTACATATGTATGTTATAGAAAGGTACAAACAATTCGATGTATATTCTCTGGCAAATAAAGCGGTCTTAGTAAAAAATTAGAGATTCATATTTTTTGGTAAATATAGTACTTGTAAATGTTTGATGATACACAACGTGTAGTAATAACTACAGTATAAGAATAAACTAAGGATCACAGTACGAAAGTAAAAATACATACTACAAACGATGAGGTTCAATGAGATTTTTGTAATTTTTCATTTGTGGCAATAAAGTGCAGAATTACTAGTTACGTTCTGCAATGGAGACTATCGTAAGCTTTCACCTTTTCCGGTATAGCCGCATATTCCAAAGGAACCCTCGCTGTCAATTCTTTGAGGCTTCCGGCAAAAGTAATTTTTCGATAAAATTTTGTACTAAAAGAATAAATTGAGTTAAATGTCTCTATAATAAAATATTTGATACAACAAAATCCTTACCTTATGAACGGTTTCGCCATAAAAAGCATTGTTTTAATCCACAGTGTTGGATGAACTATATACAAGTGTGTTAAATTCTTTCGCAACTTCCTTCCAACAATCTGATAGCATCTTTTTAGCCATCCAAATGACGGTAATCTAGTAGCAGCACCGTGTAGGTAAATCAACACATAATCTTCTGTAACCAGCCTCTCCAGGGTCCAAAGTACATACCTAAAATCAAATGTACTCATATGGTTGAATGGGATTCAACATTCGTGCTATAAAGATACGTTCGTTGCTCACGACGCGCATGCGCGTTCTTTTTGGGTGTTTGCCAAGCGCGCACTACGCAGATTCACGGACTATGCATCGCTTCGTTCAATGCTATGGTATTTATCTAGCACTGCAGTGAAGTGTTTCTCACTGTATGAGCACAAGGGATTATTATTTCGGTTTGATCTAAAGGTTAGTTTAAAGTTAACGATAATCAGCCCAGTCGTACGCGTGCTAAACGATCGAAATTTCTTGTAAAAAATAAAAAGCCAACAGAAAAAGAGAATATTTTGAGATACTTAAATTTGCCGAAAAAAACCCTACCTACATTGTTTGAATATTCCACTTTATTGTGAGTTTATGGAATATAGAAATAAATATATTTACAAACAAAAACTGCTTTTGTAAAAAAAAAACTAGAACACAGACAAAGAACGTTGATAATGGCACACAACATTTAAAAAAAAGCAATCTTAGGAGTTTTATAAACATTTAAAGCAGTAAATTTCAAAAAACAAGACATGGCGGCTAAATACTGCTACCACATATCAGTGAGCAGCGAACGTATTAAGGCTAACAAACACAAACTTACAAAAATAAATTATCCATTACATAGTCGTAATCGATTCTTGATTTATCTGGCAAAAAGCAAGCTGAAAACACCACAATAGCCGTATGACCACCCGCCCTTAAATACCCACCATGTGATAAAACTCTTTTGTACGGTTCTATAACACGCATATCGATAGTACGATGTTCACCTCCCGGCAGAATCATTCTTTGCCAATGTCTTGCGTGTCTTCGCTCCTCTGCAGCACTAAGTGGTTCAATTGGTTCAGGAGAATCATTTTCTGAAAAAAAAACATATACAGGCTATGTTACGTAAACGGTTTATTAAGAAAATTGATTATTGATCGCAAACATGCTATTCTGGATCACTGTGCGCCGCAATGATAGATACCCTAAATGATTAAACGCCGGGGCGGCTATTAGAATAAATACGGTATGCACTTATACCGTGCATTTTTTGTAACGTTACACATAGGTAAATTTTTTTTTAAAACCCTTACCACCTCGATGAGTGAAGAACTGGCGGTAAGGGTATTTTTTATTATTTTAAGCCATCGTATCCTATTATTTGTATTTTATGTTACACATAGGTATTCGCTGCAGGTAACGTTAAGCGATATAGTAGGCAACCAGTTATACGATAACACGTCGGCAGTGTAAAAAAAGCAATTCTATGTCAAATATTTGTTTATTAATTTAATAATTTCCTCCTCTTCATTCTCTCTGTAAACTCCCATTCTGTGTAGGTGTTTCCTTAGTTTATCGTGTCCAGTAAGTAGACACGTCATTACCCTAATTTGTGTTCTGCTAAGAGACAGTATGTCACCTGCCAAACATTGTGATAGTTTCCTGCCCATCTGTTTGCTGTGTTTCTGTCCTGCGACATGGTGTCAGTGTTTCTGGTGTTGTTTAATCACCCACTCAGTTACCGCACCACACGCAGTAGCTTTTGTGATCCCGAGAGCTGGCTCAGGTCCAATGTAGGGCATTTCGGATCCTTCCCCCTCCCCTTGCTAGCTGGTCCGCCTGGTCATTGCCTGCAATCTCCCCATGCCCCGGCACCCACATCAGCTTAACTGTATTGTGTTTCGTCAGATTTTGAAGGTCTTGCAAACAGTCCCATACCAGCCTGGAAGATATCCGATAAGATTCCAATCCCTTTAAGGCAGCTTTACTGTCCGTGAGAATGTAAAGCGGTTGGCTTTGCGGGCCCTGCTGCAAACACTCGTGCAGATAGGCGTGCTCATGACTTCAAAGGGTTCCCCCTGATATAAATATCAAGAATAGGTAGGGGGTAGGTTTAGCATGGTCTCCATGGCTGCAGTCGGTGTACTTCTTATTGCAGCTGTAATACAGAGGCATGTCAATCTCTGAAATCCTAGGAGTTTGGCTGTTGCTTGCCCCTGATTTGTCTTTGACCACCAAATTAGGCAGCCGTAGGTAGTCATGGGTCCCCACCACTGCAGTATACAACCAGTGTGTCATGCGTGGTTTAAGTCCCCATGATTTTCCTATTGTTCTGCGACTCCTCATCAGTGTCATTTTATTTGGTTAGCGTTCTGTCCAATGCATATTCCAGATGTGTTTGGAATCTAGGGTTAAATCTAGGTATTTAGTTTCCTGCTTCATCTGCATTATTTCATTATAGAGCATAAGCGGTTTTAGGCCACTTAGATTTCTCTTCTTGCCACTTTAGTTGGATTTACCCCAAGCTTTTCCTTCGTGCACCACCCTTCCACTGATTTCAGAGCTCTCTGCATTAGTTCTGATATTATGCTGGCATTGTTACCCAGTCTGAGTATTACCACGTCGTCCGCGTACCCCCGGGTGTAGAATCCTTCATTATTTAGTGAGACTATCAATTCGTCAATGACCATGTTCCACAGCAGGGGGGATAGAACCTCTCCTTGCGGACAGCCTTTGTTCACAGACACATGTAGCGTCTCACTTGCTAATGTTGTCTCAACGAGCCTACCCTGCAATATGGTTTCCACCCACGTGCATACGCTGGCTTTCACGTCACGGCTACAGGCAGCTCGGATCATAGAACTGAAGGAGATGTTGTCAAATGCTCCTTCTATGTCAAGAAACGCTGCAAGCGCTATTTCTTGTTGTTGCATTGATGTTCCTTTCTTGACTATCAGTTGATGTAATGCACTTTCACATGATTTCCCTGCTTGGTATGCATGCTGATTAGGGTGTAATGGCCTCTCCACAAGGGAGGTTTCCCTAATATGCTTCTCAAGCAGTTTTCCCATCGTCTTCAGCGTGAATGACGACAGGGTTATCGGTCTATACACCTTTGCCTAGTTATTCCGCCCAGGTTTCGATATAAAGACCACTCTAGCCCTGTTCCATGCTGATGGTACATAACCCAACGCCAGACTAGCCCTAAATAGCCCGCAGAGTTTTGGTGTTATGATGCCCTTGTCTTGTTTGAGCAAGGCAGGAAATATTGGGTCAGGACCAGGAGACTTATATGAACTTAGTTACCATTTCATTTTATCTATAAATATGTTTTAATAAGCAAATTTTACTATATGCATTCGATATTTAATGATTACATCCACTAAGGCCTATATTATAAGTTCGTTTTCCCAAAAAAATTCTTTTATACACATCCAGTAGTAGTAAGTGCATTCCGTACATTACGAAATAATTAATACATACCTTCATTATTACCTATTACATCTAGGTCTTCATCATCTAACTGGTTAAGATTGCCTGTAAATACATCCTCAGATCTAAGACTATCAGAATTGCTATCTATACTTGATATGTCGCTATCATGGCTTGCTACAGTGGGTACCACTTTTATTCTTCTTAATTTATTACTTCTTCGACTATGCGATAAGAAGTTTAAATTACCTAAAATAGAAAAATAAATCGTAAGATATAACTCGTGCGGCGACAATACACGAAATAGTAAAAACAAATAACATGGAGATATATTATATATAAAGTGAAATGAATTAATGCAAATAAAAAATACCCTTATCACCTCGATGAGTGAAGAACTCCTGGATACGTATTTCGGCAACTAAGTTGCCATCCTC
>JARFOC010000639.1:270191-286979 GCA_031763485.1 Osmoderma eremita
GAGTTCTTCACTCATCAAGGTGGTAAGGGTATTTTTTATTTTTACTATTTTAAGCCACCGTATCCTATTTTGTATTTTATATCGAAATGAATTAAGCTAATGTATGCATATCCGCTGCCGCGGAATGTATATAAATTTAAATTAAATTAAATTTAGCGCAGCTCCAAATTGAAGATGAAAATAGTGTTGGCATTCCTCGACGAGTGAGTGATGGGAGCTCGGAACAAAATATTTGTTCGCCCAGTGGGGAGACCGAAAGTTTGGCATGTTCTTAAAGCCAGCCGAGGTACCACAAAATATATTTTCCCAAGAAGATGAGGGCAATCGATTTTGTTGCTTATCAGATTGTGTACAAACAAGCCACTTGTTTTACATCTTCTTGATTGTAAAGATTCAAATCCATGGCCGTTCTAGTAGATGTCTGTAATCTGTACCGCGACCAGAGTAAACTCCATGCATTTTGAAGGATAAATATTTTAAGAATTTTCGTTGGACTCTCTCAATAACGACACTGTGAAAGGCATAAATTTAATACCACACCGATGATCCATATTCAAGTTTGGCTACCACGAAGGAGTACTACAAGGATTTAACAGCGTCCAGGTTATTAAAGTCCTGACATGTGCGTATTACAAAGCCCAAGGATCTGATGGCTGACTGAGCTGCCTCAAAAATATGCTTAACAAAGTTAAGTTTGCTGTTAAACGTAATTCCCAAGTCCTTCACAGTGTCGCTGATGGATAGTGACACGCCATCAATGAAATAGTTAGAGTTGATTCGGCTTATGCTCCTAGTGTAACTCACAAAACTGCATTTATCAATGTTCAGTTTACACCAGTTTCTAATAGCATACAATAATTGAATGACTTGAAAGTCGACAATATCATCAATTCTATGAAAGTTCTTCAGGTCGTCTGCATAGGCAAGCACAGGGCAGTCAATTCATGTAATCATTAATTAATAAATTGAACAAAAGTGGACCGAGATTACAGCTCTGAGGGACACCAGAGCTAGCTAAGAATGATCTTGATTGAGAGCCATTGTAATAAATGAAGTTAAACCTGCGATCCAAGTACGAATGGAAGAACATGAGAAACGACCGACTAAGACCAAGTCGGGATAATTTCCGCAGTAGTATAGAGTGATCAATAGTATCAAAGGCACGCCTGAAATCGGCATACACCACATCAACCTGAGTGCCTGTATCCAACGCCTCCACTATCTCCTGTGTTAAAGTACACAGGTTAAACATCATTTATTAATAGCTTAGTGATGATAATCTGTAGTATTAATAAAACATTGATTGATACTTTTTTTCTAAATAAATTACTTATAAATTATTTATTATCTCATTTGAAAAATAAAGGGATATTAATATTAGCAATTATTAAAAACATAAAATTTGTTTGCAATTTGAGGCGTTTGCAGATAACTGCATTGCCGAAGGTAGAGGTAATCGGGTAATGATTGTAAGATCGTTCTTGGAAATACCCAGGTAAACATTTGCGACAAAGACGGCACTTAATACCATAATAAATGATTACTCTTGTCAGGGGTTTGTTTTAATGTAAAAGCCATTATTGCAATATTCCTAATGATGCTGTATTATGCCATAAACTAAGACAAATAACAACGCAATAGAATTTGCAGTATTGCATAAGATTTTGAATTTTTTATCGTACAATTTCCTCAATTTAATGAAGTGTGCCAACTTCCCTGACTGGGAGTGTATATGGGGATTAACATGTTAAGATACCAAAACCATATTAAACACACATAAATTATTGTAATAACATCATACCTTCTTTTTCAGTCATGATTAAGGATACATTTTGTAAATTTGAACTTAAATGGGCTTCATAAATAGATTTTTCATTTTCAGTATCACTCAATTCACTGTGGCAAATTTCCAATGGCATATCATACACCAATGCCTTCTTCAAAGCAGATGGACTTGCTGGAAAATCTAAAACGAATTTAGAAAACTTATAGTAAAAACGGCAATGTATTGCATCTACCTGGTAGTTTTTCGGAATACTCATTTGAAAGGGGGAATTCAAAATTTGTAGATTTTTCAAAAGGATTCTGAAAAGGATTTGATTCTGTGTTAACAGAAAAATTAAATGCTGAACTATGAGCTTCCGGTGAAAAAGGCTCAATTTCATAATACTGACTAGGTGTTCTCTTGGGCTTTTCTGGAATTAAATCGGGAAAATCTGAGGATATTTGGGATACTGGTGAATACATTAAAGGATGGGAGTTAGTTGCATTTTTCGTTACTGAATGATTCTTAGTGCGTACAATATCTTCATATTGTTTATTATCCAATGATTCATTATCCAAAGATTCAGTATGTAATGGTTTGCTTAAACGTAACACATTTTTTGCGTTATACTCTTCATTACATGATGTATCAGACGTTTCAGATATATCCATTTTCTCAGATTCCGGAGTTGTTTGATCTCTGAAAATATTGAAACTGTAATTAATATAATGAAATGGCTATAGTTAATATTTTTTTACCCCATTTTCACTTCAGCAACAAAAAATATTACATTGATAAATAAGGTTGACGCAACTTATAAAATGCCATTTTCAAATACGGACAGAATAACAACCAGCTAAACTACAGAATAGTAGAAAGAACAACAGTTGATTTTTCTATAATCAAGGGGTCTCGTTTTGGTGACCTAGAATACAATCCGCCATATTCCTAGGCCGCGCCGTTAAAGAACGCTCCCGAAATGTCATGTTGAAAATGAGGTTTATCTTAAAATTTTCCAAATGATGTAATTAACCAGAAACGTACACTTAAGTATACGTAATGTGTTTGCTTGTATATACATTTAGATGCCATTTAGATAAGAGCATTTGTGTTGTAGCTACCCGATAAAAGGTGATTGCAAACTGTCTTCAAAAAAAGGAATCTTATCTTCATTCGGCCATTAACCCTTTCTAATAATAAAACAACATTAAAAATATATTCTATTATGAATGTTTTGAAATAACAAGCTTTGCAATTGTTCCTTTTCGATTATAAAAATGTCAATTACAAAATTTTACAGCCTAAAATATTCTATCCCAAGCAGCAAAATTCAGATTTGCCGCAATTATTTTTAGTAACTTCAATATTAAAGCATGAAATTACCTACAATATTGTAATATATCAATGGGTATTTTAATATCTTTAAGTTGAAGTTACTAAAAATAATTGCGGCAAATTTGAATTGTGCTGCTTGGGATATCTGCAGTAAAAATTAAATAATATCTCAGAAATTCTGAACAATATAAGGACTTCATTAAACAGACATTTTAAAGTAGTATCGATCCCACTATGTGGATTATCAAGTCGGTATTCGACTTGATAATGGGAATCCACGTATTCCCGAAACACGTGTCGTTCCGAATTAATTAATACTTTGTGCGGGAGGAGTAATACGAACAGTGTGTTTATTGTGCTGCCCCACAGTCCTTGCTTTCTTTACTTAAAGAAAGATTTTCAAATAATTTATAGGTAATTTTTAAGTGTGTATGTATATTAATATTCTATTTGTTTATGAGGGAAGTGCCAAAATACTACCTGGAAAGACTAATGACTGTATATAAAAATATTATGATTTAATAGACCAAAACTCTTCAAAATAAGAACAAAATGTAGAAACGGCATCGCAAAATGGCGATTTGGAGTCTGCACACAAATTCTACTATTGGTTGTTGGCCTTTCTGTTTATTCTGTGGTACCGACGATATTAATGGCGGAAAACAGTGTTACCATACTACTATCAAGAATTGTTTCCTACCATTGAGGAACAACAAAAAATCTGGGAATATTATATGGAATATTAGCAAATAAGAATAATTTGCATTAAGTAATGTGAGCATTGAATACAATTGTAATGATCTATAAATTTGTTACGCACATATGTTTGAGAAAACTTATAGCCTATAATCAAGACTTGTAGGATCCAATAAATGCTAGCTTTGTAAAAATAGGGAAATTTATAACTATTTTATCAAAACAAAATGCATATATATAAAAGTTACTTCTACATTTTGTTGTTCCCCTACGTTTTTGTTTTATTTTACATAAGTTCATGAGTTTGAAAAGTATTTTGAACGTTATCTCATTGCATACAGGCTATAATTACAATGCCTATTAATGCAATTATTTTGCAATAAATCGTAATATTGTAAAATCTAAATAACTAAGGAATTTGAGAGCTTCTTATTTTATATTCTGTAGCGGATCCTAGAATCCTCTACATAATTGAATAGAATTACATACTGTATTATGTTTATTGTACCCTTGTACTTAACATTACCTTTAATACAAGTGGACGGACTAATTAGATTTGAATGTAGCGGTTGAATGGTTACCAGATTGCGTCATCACTTACGTTGTTTTATTGTATCATGGCCGCACCTTTGTCATAAATTATGGTTACTGATCGTAGACCTGCTGGTGAATACCAAAGCAATAAATGCATTTTTACACTTTTAATGAAAACACAAAAAATATAAAGCTTTTATTAATATTTGCTGTATCAGAAGACAAAAAGGCACCTAAATCCAATACTTAACACAAAACAATCCATCAGTATCACAAGCCCGTACCATACGTAAAATTATAATAGAAATAAAGCTAAAAAATAAAAATAGGATTATAACATGCTGTAAATTATTGTGGGTTGATTATTTTTGATAAATTATATTTCTTTATAATTGGTCATTTTTTACGCATCGTTTACGTAACATACTTACAACCAAAGTTAAACCTATGCATAGGTAAATTTTTATCTCAGAATGTGTTAACGTCCGATAAACATATGATACTCATAACTAACATAGGAGAACTATGTATTAATTTGGCGGGAAACGCTCGTCAACAACCCTACCATCAACAATACAAAGTTCAAAACGAAGGTAACAATATTAATACGTTACTCTTCTACAATTGTACGATGTACTTAACTAACATAATTTCAAATAATGAAGAGAATCAGTACTTTCGAACAAATTCCTTTTTTCTGTGGAATTTGAGTCATATACCACAGCAATTGCAGTTGGGAAGATTATTATAATTTCTTGTCAAGATAGCGATCATTACTATGCGTAGCTGCAACAGTTCTTACCAGCTTAATTGAATTCAGTTAGTTATGTTAGTGTTTTATACTTTAGTTAAACACAATAAATAAGGCTACAAACATTCTCTATTTTATATTAGATGGTATTAAATTACTAAAAAAGAGTAAAATATATGTAGTACGCGAATCAGTACAAAATAAGTATAACGATATATGTATGTAATTATAGTGAAGAAAAATAAATCGTCTTATAAATATAGGGGAGCGTTATTTTGCTACAATTAATTTCTTTCAGCGTTACGACATTTGGATCGCTCAGTCTTCTTTTAATAAATGAGAACTAGGATGCTTGATTCAGCTCCTCCTTAACACCTTCTTCAAGTTGCGTTTCAGTTAACGGTTGTATTCCTTCATTGGTACTGTTATCGACTTCCATTGGTGTCGCCTCGGTGTCGGAGTTCTTAAATTCCACATCGGATAATTTATCAAAGTCATTTCTCTCACTGTCTGAACTCGGTTCTTTATCTTTCGGATAAAGTGTATTAAGATCTTGTGGAAGGCCTCTCGACGATGCCTTAGCATCTTGATCGCTGTCTGTAGACGAGTTATTTTCGGATTCTGAACTATCCGGTCCTTCAATAAATAATTGCGGTTTATTTTCGATCTCTAATTTAGGCGCAGGTGGACGCTTTTTTCGAGCAGGGTTGAAGAAGTAACAGTAACAACATCTAAAGGATAGGTATTCGAATTCCTCTTTTAGTGCCATACCTGAAATCAAAATAGAATATTCTTCTTTAACTTATATTAACAAAAGGGGATGAATATTTATTAGAAAATATTCTTTTCTGAAATAATGAAAAAAACAACACGCGCTGCGCAGTTTCCCAATGCCAAGACTTACACTAATTTTTGAGTCAGTATTTTATTATTAATTCTTTAACGAAAATATCCCTGTACAAGAAATTCAAAAAAATACTACTAACATCAAAAATACAGATTGTCATTAAAAAACGTCATAACATGAAAACAAACATTACAGAATACAGAAACGGTATCCCAGGAAATAAATCCAGTCGGTCTACACCTCACAGGCTTGCAGTCACGCGGTACTTGCACACGGCAAAATAAAATATACTAATTTCGAACACTTTGTGGACCTTTTGCTAAGATTAGGAGTTCGCACAACCTCTGCGCCTCAATTATCGATCTTACGCGTCGCGCATTATCATTCGCTGGAATACGACCGCGTGACTCGGGTAGCTCAATCGGGTATCATGACGCCATAGTTTAATCATAGAGATTCGCAGAATAGGAACAGGTGGCCCGTAGAAATGCAAATAGCCTCGAGTATATATGAACTAGGAGGGCCGTGTTCTCGCACTAATACGCGTAGGAGAGAATTGCGATAAATATTACCATAAATAGTTCGGCAGCGTTTAAAACGTTACAACCCCTTCGAGATTTTTTTCCAAAAAATTCATATGAACGGAATTACTGAATTTATTTGTTACTTAATTTCCACACTGTATAGCGTTACGCTTAGAAACACTGACTTCGTGTAACATCCAGGATTATAGGGTAATCGCTCTTTCATTAGTAGAGGTGCTCACTAGCGCCAACGGGCAGTGGCGGAAATTTGATACAATCTTATCAAGTTGATAACATCACTGACTTGATATTAAAGAGGATAGTTGAATGGAACGAACATATAGAAAGAATGGACGAGAATAGAATAGTACGAATCGCAGGATGGCTAACCAGGAGGAAAACAAAACATAGGGCGCTCCAAAAAAGATGGCGAGACGCTATTTAATAATATGGCAAAGAACAAGCTGATACTCTCTGTACGTGTATGAAGGAAAAACATGTATTTCTTTGTTACAAAACACCAGTTGGTCAACCTCTTTCTTGAAAATCATATATATTCTGCATTTTTAGATGGTAGTGTTACAAAACGGTACCATTTTATTTGAAACAAGGCAAATATGTTACTTACCGTTATGACTAGAACACTGTTTACATATTAAAGCATATCTGTTTGCGGGTCCGTCCCCAACCAAGTATTCCACCATTTTATCGAAAACCGATCGTTCCCTGGGCAGTATTGCCCTTGGCAAAGGCAAGGGCGTCCCAGAAACATTTCCTTGCAAAGGAATTATTGAAATAGAACCCGCTGAGGTAGAAGAGATGTGTGCTACAGCTTGTGTAGAAGTTAGTCTTATAGTTGGGCGGCCTGGTGTTTGAAGCACAGGGTAAGGGGTTCGAGGAGCTTGGCTTGGTTGTGCCGAAGTGAGAGCTCGTTGTCGAAGGCCTGAAAAAAGAAAACATTTAAATAAATATTGTATAGGTAATATCTTACGAGATATCATCTACGCTATAACAAATACAATTGGTTCCTGAACCTAGTTACTACGAATATAAAAAAAAACATAAGCAAATGATTCCTATTAGAGTTAATAAATATTTATTAATATTATTATTAAATATATATAGCAGAATTTATATAGTATATTTAATTTAGAGGCCATTTTTTTATTATTATTTTATTCGCCAGAACAAGTGTCCTGATGACTCTGATTATATGAACGACCATAATAATGGTAAAAGAAGTACAGGACATATTATCAAACTTAATCAAAATGTAATTTTCTGGATTACTAAAGAGAAATGTTGTTACACTGTCATCAGCTGCATCCGAATATACAGCTCTGTGTTTCGGAGAACTTGTTCCTGGAACAACTATTGCAAGAAGTGCTATATTTGAATGTCAAATTTCAAAGATAATCAGCATTGTATTAGAATGGCCTGAATATTACAATTCGAACACAAAAAACATATTGATATTAAACATGACTTTGTCAGAAATTGTATCAAAGAATGAGGCTTTATTAAAATGCATTGCAACAATAAAATAATAAATAAAAGAAAATAAAAAATAAATGAACCATTAAGTACCGCTAAATTTAAATATTGTAGATATTTTGAATATTAAGCTTATTAGAGAAATAACTAAATCTTAATTTAAAGGTAAAAAGTTAAACAAAGAATTGCAGATATTAACAAAATGTACAAAGGATGTTTGTGTAATCATGAAGAATTATTAAAGAATCATCAAGTTCGGATGTGAAATGTCAGACATAATATTAAATGTTACGAAGAAGAGAAAACATTTGATAACACACAGTACGGAAAAGAATTCCACCAGGGTATAATAAGTCCCAGAGACCAAATATCTCTTAAGATGGATTTTAAATATTTTAAAATGCTGTCTCTTTGATCCGACCCAGCATCTTCATGTAACCCACCTATGCATGCGGCTCAACCATCAAGTCATCTCTAGTTCTAGTATTGTAATTATGAAATGAGCTAACCACTGGCATAGTGCTTTTATTCTTAAATATTGCAATGGTTTGAATATGTAGATGAAAATGTAAAAATATCATAACTAGAAAGATCATTAATAAAAAGTATAAACAGCAAAGGTCCCAACACGGAACGGCGGAGTACACCTATGCTTTGACTGAAACTATTTCGATTTGATAATGATTATTTATATTGCCCCAAATAAAAAAAAAACACGGAAAAATTGTTTAATTTACAGGTTAAAAAGGAATGATTAACTGAATCAAAAGCTTTAGATAAATAAAATAATAAAACAGCGACTCTTAATTTCTTATTCGATTGATCATTTATACATTGAATAAATTCAGTACACACAGTTTCAGTAGAATCACCCTCACTGTAGTCATGCTTTCGGTTGGCTACACTTTCATGATTGAAATAACAAAAAGTTTATAAACTATCATTGGAAGATATTTTATTTGATATATCTAAAATACCTGTTGTAGAAGGAATTACAGATGCAGAATTGTTTTTAATTGGAGTTACTGCATCATTTGAAGGCACTGGAAAGCTATTATTTTTTCTTATTTGCTCGGGTGCATATTTTTCCAATATAACCTTGGCTTTCCTATAAGTTTCTGTTTCCATAACATTTTCCAACATTTTCTTTTTCTCGTCAGTAAGACTTCGTAGCTTCGTTTGATTTTGTGAAATTTTCCTTTTATAATACCATGTTAACACTTTCTTTGTGGAAATAATTCTAGAAGAACTCCAGTTTTATAGATGTTTAGAAAAAACAGTGTGATACATACATAACAGGTGCAAATGCTAAAGGAATTATATAAAATAATCTATCATAAAACGAAGCTGGGAAAAAATAAAAATAGAAAAGAAACGCCGTCAAAGAATACAGAATGACAGATATTAAGATAAATCTTCCAACAATTTTCTTCTGGGCTTCCTCTGTATTTATCCTAAATGTTTCTATTGATTTTATTTCTTTATCAAGTTTCTCTAATATTTCTTCAGTTGTTTTCTTCTTCTACAATATCACAAAAATATATGTATCATTTCCACAAACAATTTTAAATACTGTACCCTAAGTTTGGCTATAATTATACCCATGTCTGCGATTTTTAAGTACTTTAAATTAAGTTATTACTACAATCTCTGCTTCATCAGTACTTTTCAATACTATTCACCTAACCTGCAAATATCTTAATATGTATTAAGTCGCAGTTAACCGATTGTTCAAAATACGCGTTAAATATGTATGACTAAGACCTATGGACTTACACTTGCAAAATGATCTAGCTCCTGTATAAATTTTTACTTCATTATGTTGCAATAAATTAACCAAAAAATTTCGAATGAGCTATCAAATTTATTGAAATTATTGATAATGTAGGAAACTTTTTTTTTGGTCGCGTCAATTAAATCATTTTGATGCACCACCTCTAATTTTATACAATAAATAGTTACAAAGTTCACTCTGGTTCACTATAATTAATAGCACTGTCGAAAAATAGGCTGTCCGCCGTTCTCCAATTTATGCAAAAAGCATATAAAAAGTAAGAAAAACCTACTTTCTGTGGCCAATAGGAACTGTGAATGTCTGTTCATAAAAAATACCTACTAGTAGTGGCACAGATGCCGGGATAGAAATAGAAAAGCCTAAAGTCTAAATGTGGAAGTATAATACATAGAATGCAAAAAGAGATGCAAAAGTTATTTATAAATGTGATCCACAGATAAGCAAAAGAAGAAAAATCAATAATGTTCCATACTTTGTCAGACATTTTTATAAAATTGATAATACGTTACGTATTTAAATAATTGTTCGATCATCTGGATTAGAAATAAGTTGGTGGTAATTAGTAATCTAACATTTATGAATTGCTCGTCCTGTTATCGATCCCTGTAGAAATTGACTTTATTGATACAAATAGCCTTTGCACCTTGGATCATATATATTGTAAATTTGTAATATGTATGATTTAAGCTTAGCACACACCAACACACTAAGCAAAAGAAAAGGTAGACAGGAGATATCTAAAAATTAATTTATAGCCCGTTTTGGTTGCTTATACTTTTATGCAGTTGTTCTTGGTATTTTGTGGAGTGCACGGCATCCTATATAATGATTTATCCGGCCCTACGCATAAGGCTACGCATCAGGCTACGCATCAACAATTTTCATGTGATTTTAAACTGTCATAAAACGGGAGTACAGTGGCGCCAGCTGTCCATATAAAACCATTGAAGAGAATTTAAATATAGCAACGTGTATTACTAGTCACATACAAAAGCACCGTGAAGTGGCGCCTTCTATGATAAAAAAAAGTGCCTTAAACTAAAGATACGTCATGCCGGTAGATTCCAGGCTTGTATTTGGAAGGCCATTATAAAGGCAACTATGCTGATCACAAGGAGTCCAATATGGACCCGATTTTCGAATCTCTATTGATGATTGTCGCGTGTTGCAATTTTTAGTAGAGATTGGGGTGGGTACACCATTCGACAAACAAAAAGCGAATTATGCTGGGTTATGTGATAATTTCACCTGTTCGAGATATACAAAAAGTAGAGCTTTCTATGAAACAAAAATATTACCCATGGCTGGGTGACTGGATATTAGGTGATATTAGCACATTAGATTTGTTCGATTTGGCATTTGGCGCCATCAGGCAAAAATCCAGCTGCTTGGGGCTGTGTAAAGTTTTTAAATGTAAGTATTAGCCTTGTATACAAGGGTGTTAGCCGTAAAACGATTCTATGACGTCGATTTTAGCAACTCCACTACTGTCTCTGCTACTATTCGTTTTGTCTTGACTAATTGTGCTTTAAATTGATTCATTTCAATGTAATGAACTCAAGTCTACAGAAAATTAAATTCGTGACAATTTGTACACAGTGATCAATCTAAACTGCTTGAGGTTGGTATCAAAAAGGGCGCTAGATTGGTTATTAATTAGAGCTGCTTTCCAGACGAGAGCAAAATACTGTGGAACATTTTGTTCTGGAGTACTTCGCTTCCTAACACCTTGGAACGTAGTAATAGTGTAGAGCTCTGATAAATTTCTTGGTGCTTGAGGAGAAAGATCTAGCGTACAAAACGTTTTGAATCTGGAACACAAACGAGAGAATGGGAGTGTTTTAGGGTGCTCTGGAGTACACGGTGCGCGACCCTAGAAAGCAGCTTAGTTCATATTTACTTACATACAAGAAAGAAGTAAATAGTAAATGCGGTAAATACGAATGTCAAATGACGGGAGATATCACGAGTAGGGTGTAGCCAGTCCATGAAAGTAAATATCAACTAACTTATAATAAATCTAGGGACCTTCCTGATACCAACCTCAGGCAGTTGAGATTGATCACGGTGTGTATGGAGTAAATGTTCAAACAATAATTAATGTCATTGAAAACGCCTATATTTATTATACAATTTAAATTATACTGGGAGCATGCAAAAAGAATAATTACTTAAAAAAAAGTTGGTTTATTGTATAAATAGAGATGTAGTAATACATTATACTTTATAAAAAACATAATTGCCAAATGAGTTATC
Organism: Osmoderma eremita; assembly: GCA_031763485.1. NCBI lineage: Eukaryota > Metazoa > Arthropoda > Insecta > Coleoptera > Scarabaeidae > Osmoderma > Osmoderma eremita. Next base: position 282,189 of record JARFOC010000639.1, read on the forward strand.
ACAGTAGAAGTTTTGGTCAATAGTTCACCAAATGGAATAGCCTTAGCCATTATACCATTTCCGAATGCCTAGAAAGAGAACCGAATTTGTAAGTAGGTATTATCCTTGTATATGTATATTGTATTATTCAATAAATTGCCTGATATAAAAATAATTATTGACATATTTACTGACCGTATGTTCACATCTGTAATAAGCGCCTAGTATTATCATATTGTTAATCGATTCAAAATATACCCAGTAAAATTGTATACATCATTCGAAAGATAATGAAATAGAGAAGTTTTTAACACTCAATTTATTGGATGTTCAGAAAAATTCGGAGTCAAGTAGTCTGTGATTTGTATTGAATTTTAAATGTCAAGTGTTGCCTGTCAATAATTGTCAGAATCTAATATTAAAAATAGTGTTGTGTATTTTTGAATTGAACCTACCCAGTCTCTCCAACGGTAAAATGATTAATATACGGAATTTTAAACATTTTACGTTCTTGGCGGCGCTGCGCAGGTTTCCAAACAAAACAAATCCACATCATCACTTTTCTTCTCTATAGTCTTTGCTCAAAAAACCACGGGGTGCCAAAATTCATCCAGCAACTATATTATTTGAATCATAGGGATTTAAGAAACATGTGATGTTAACTATTTTCTACTTTTTGACTTCTCCGTATGTGAATGTATGTATATAAATTAAAACTTGACTCCTTAAATAAGTTCTCAAAAATAATCAAGAATAAATTTAGAAGATACTTGATTCAATATAACTAAAATACCTATCATAGGGTAATCACTTGAAGGCACGGGGAAGGTATCACTATTCTTCAGGTGGGTATCTGCCCAGTATTATTCTGGCATTATTGTAGGTTTGTGTTTCCATAACATTTCTCAAAAGTTCGTCTCTCTCTTCAACAAGACTTTGTAGCTCGATTCGGTTTTGCAAATTTATTTGTTTATGATGGAAGTGTAATATTCTCTTAGCAATAATACACCTGGAAGAACTCTAATTTACAAAGATTTTTAGCAAAAAAAGTGATACATACACAACAGGTACACATATTAAAGCAATTAAACAAAAAGTGCCATCATACAATGTTTCTGGGAAGAAATAAATTATTATCAACAAAACAACGATAACTAATATTAAGATAAACCATCTATCATTTCTCTTTCCTGCTTGACCCATGTTTATTCTAGCTTTTAGTGATTTTATTTTTTTGTGTAGTTTCTCTAACTTTTCTTCATCTGTTTCCTGCATCTACAATAGGACAAAAATATACATGTTTCTTTTCTAAAAAAAATTAAATACTGTACCCTAAACATGGCTAGAATTATTCCCATCCCTGCAATTTTTATGTAGATACTTCAAAACTATTCACCTAACATGGAAATATCTTATTATCTAATTATATTAATATAATTGTACCATGAAATAGGGTATAACCACAGTAACCTGGTGTGACTAAAACCTTTTATATAAAAATATGGTCAGCAATTGTGGGGCACTCCTATTCTCACACTTTGTACATACTTGACACATTGCGCCATAGATAAGAGAACAGTTACAATTGCACCACTTCTAATCGCACCACCAGATCTAGCTAGGGAGTTATTTTATATAAGAGGAGGGACTTCCCCAGAACCCTACCTCGCCAACGGTAAAATGATTAATATACGGAATTCTAATTATTTTACGCTCTTGGCGATACTGTAAGTTTCCAAACCAAGAAAAACACGTGACTAAAATTAACCTATAAATAAATCTTCCTCTTGTCATTCCAGTGCCGATTCTTGGGTTATTCCACGGTGTATTCTACCGTGGGTTATTCTGCATTGAAGGAACCTGAGAATGACAACACGGTGGGAGTACCCAGAATGCACTGCGCGCAGACGCGTACTGCGTATTCTACAGGGGCAATTCACAAAGTAACCGAACCAAACAGACCGAGATAGATATACTCTGTTCCAAAAGTCTGGTACCAAAGAAAAATGAAAGATGGTTTTTAATACATTTTATTGTAACAATAAAGGTTTGCATTACACGTATTTTATGCTGCTCTCTACGGTAATACAAATCAGTAGCCGTTTCATAAACGGTGAAATGTTCGCCTAGTACCGCTCCGAAGAAGGAAAATACTAAGATGGAGCGGTTACCATAAACACGTAATCGTTTAAATAAACTGTTAGTCGCGAAAAACTGTCTCTGGTGCATTCTCTGGTGATCCTATATTTTAGAGATCGGAGTTTGGCGCATGCCTCAGATACTTACAACGCACAAAATAAATCAAAATGTCAATTGACCACAACTCAGCAAGAAAACAAAAGAAAACAACTTCATTGTAACTTAACAAAATCATGCACTTTTAACAAAACGTATTAAGGCAACATAACCTAAAATTACTATTTGTCAGTTTGTGACACAGTTACATTACTAATTATGCAGTTTGATAAACTTCGTGGCAAAACACAAAACCCACTCCAATTATAAATTTCAATTGATAGCAGAGTACATACATACAGTGCGATCCTAACACCCCGATTAAGTTGGTAATTCGGACGTCGATATTTTTGACTTGTTACGTTTACCATACATTCTACAATTTTATATCTTTAACAGATAAAACATCAATAGTGGTAAATAAATATATATCTTCTTAACGGACAAATGATAAGTACTGCTCGATAATTTCTTATGTAAAAATTAATTATTTTAAAGGCGCTTACGTTAACACAGAATAACTCTATTGACGCTACTAAATATTTAAAAATAATTCCGAAGTTAGCTATACTTTCGTAGGAATTCTTCAGCTACACCAACACGATCAGACAATTCTGTCGTCACTGTAAATACATACAGGCGGGTGTATGTACTCCCCAAAATTGGTAATAGGGCACGTATTCAAATAATTATCATTTTAATTAAATAAGTTTGTGGTAAAATTTGATGATAACGGTAGGAGTGAGGAGTGATAATAGCCAGAGATAGATTAGCTACAAAGCACTTCAAGAAAAGGAAGTGGAAATGAAAAGGTTAGTTTTCATTCAGAAAAGTGTAAAAATTGAATGTAGGTAAGGCTCAACGTATACTTGTACTTTAAACTTACAGATCTGACGGTAAACGTAAAAGAATCTAAAATAACTTTTTATGCAATAGGGTGAAAAACAAAATTATACAGTTTTGACTATTCGTGTTAGGTATTTTAAAGTTTGAATATATATGTATGTATATTGTGATATACTCAAGTTCTTCCACTCGCTGCAATGAAAACTGTTTGTTGCAAAGAATTTGCAGAAGTTGTAATAGTTAAAGGGCAATCTTTGTTCTTGAACTGAAAGTAATTTAAGACTTCTGATAAACAAAAGAAAAGGTTTTATATGTACAATGGGTGAGATATCAAAGTATGTACTTCAATAATTACATATGTAGGTAATTGAAAAATGTAATTTTCCTTATCACTTGAGGAACCTTTTTTTCCCCGGAGAGGGAGAGGTTGGAGGGGGAGGGGGCAAGGGGGGGGGGACTAATGCTGTCTCTGTAGCAACATGCGATGCGAAGGTGTATACATATACATGTATTTTTTGAATTAAAAAAGAAATGAGCTCTGCCAAGGTTAAATAAATATTTTATCATTACCGTAATAAAATCCATGTAGATGAAGCACAAACTGCTATCTAAAAATAATTTGCAAAAAATTAAATTAAAATTTTACTGAAATTGTTTCACATGTGTCACAACTACGTATTTCTGCTCTAATTAACTGATAATTTATAATTATAATGTATTCTACTTTTAAATGCATTTAAATATCAAACGACGTTGAGTTTCCCTACTCATTTATTTCAAATATCTTCTACTTACTTCTAAATATACTCTGTTCACCGAACAGATGGAGTGATCACGTGATGATAATGCATCGTGTACGTGCAAAGCCGGTTTTACACCGGAAAACAGAAAAATAGTTATTTCCATCCAGGTATGACTATTTGAAACCTATTTTGGAAATATATTCGTCTTCATAATGAAAAGTAAACTTTCATTTCATGTTTTTGCTGTCTATTGCAATCTGATTTTTATTTTAAGGTGGAGCAAATAAATAATAATGTATAAGATGGTGTAGGTGGCAAATTAACGTATTGAAATGTGATCGGGTCAAAAGAATATAATTTTTCATAGTAAAACGGTGTTTAATATGTTATTAAAAAAGTACTTGTGTCGTAACATTATACATTTAAAAAAATGAATTTAAATTATTATTATCCTTCTGTCCTATTTTAGCAGTACAATTGTTGTTATATTTGTTTTTATCAAGAAACAAAGATAAATTTAATCTATGATGCTATTTTCACCCTTATTTAAACAGTCTGTAGCAGTATTCGAATAATCGCTTCTTGAATTTTAAAGGGGGCCTTTTAATACGATTTTTTAAATTTACATCGTTTGCAATGGACTTTTCGGGAGTTCTTACTAACCAATAGAAATCTTTAGTTTTCGTATCATGTATTTTTTTGTACTCCATCTATTCGGTGAATAAAGTACAGTTAACACTACTTATAATGTTCGTCTCAAATGTCAAACATTAAAATGTTAAACGCCAATCTTAGATCATATATATTACATGGATACCGCTCTGTTTCCCAACTATGTTTCCAATATATCACAGACATAAAAAAGAATCAGCATTTCTGTCGAACAACGGTTATTCGTATTTTCTTATTCACACCTGACCACGCGTGGACCACGGCGGGAGAAGCGCGCGAAATTTGAATTAAATTTGACATACATCAGAGATAATAC
>JARFOC010000639.1:287381-300875 GCA_031763485.1 Osmoderma eremita
CATAATAAATCGCACGGAATCCGCATGCATTTCCGTTTCCGGTTCCACGAGAGGTCAGATAAGGGATAGCTACATATCGTAGAAGTAGATGTTGGAAACAGTAACGTATATAGACTGATATGGTGATAGCGATATTCATATAATATATATGATCTAAGACGCCAATGTACTGTTCTTATGGTTGATACATAAAGTCGAAATCAGGCAAGATCTGATTTAATTGATATCAACGAATCTATGCATTTAAACGCTATCCAGTAAAACAAAAAGAGAAAGGGATCGTAACATATAGCAATTGGTTTAATTTATACGCAAAAATATCTGAGACATAGAGCTCATCTTTCGTGATTTCGATTGTATATACACGATATATACTGACAACCTATTTATAGAACGGAATATATAATTGTTGGTATTTGATCGTCGAATTAAACGTGTGTCCATCGCTAACTTAGAAACAGAATGATAAAATCGTAGCTGATAGCAAATATAATATTTCACTTTTTATCACGACCATAATATAATTTAACGTGAATTTAAGAATGCCCATAAATTTAACTCAATTATAAATCTCATTCCTGTGTTTTCAATTTGGAAGTTTATTATTTATATTCTTGTGCCTTTCAGTATGGCGTTAACAGTACTTCAGTTTATTTACGTAATAATTTCCTATCTCTAAAGTACAAGGTTTCATTTAGGAAAGAGGTATTTATGAATTGCGGATTGGTTACACTTTTAGGGTGTGTAGGTACTAAAGTTATTTTTAAAGCTTTATTTTTAAAATACGCGTGAGCGATGACGTCTATAGGTTCGAATTGCGTTCACTGTTTTAATTACTTATGCTAGATTTGTTTTTCAAAATACATTATCTGGAATATTCACAAAAGTATATATGTAGCTATGTAAGCTGTGTAAACTAAATAAAATATGAACTAAATGAACAAATTTTCAGATCAAGTTACAGTATAACTAGAATATGTGTGATTTAATATTAAGTATTTTCTTTTTCCCTTCTGCATAACGGAAATGCACATTTGCTTCACTGGCACGAAACATACATTTTGTAAGCGAACGGTTTTTGTATTTTGTTAACTTAAATATAGGTTATGTGTGTTTATATTTTGTGGGGTTAAATAATTTCGCTCTTGTATATATATACATATATGTTTAAGTAAACATACGATAAGTCAATAAATTGGCGGTACGTGGGTGTATTATACTTGAATTAAATATGAACATCATTCTTGGAGGGTGATATGTGCCATCTTAGAAACAAGCCGATTTCAGATGAAGCAAAAAAAAATCTCCAACAAAATTTTTTTTTTGGAGGTTTAATATTTTCGTGTTTGAATTGTGCAGCTATTGCATCCAAAAGACGTTATTATTCGTAAGCTTAAATATTTTGCAATCATTTCCAATATTACATCCAAAACAAGTAAGATGAGGTAACAAAAATAAAATGTTTTATTAGAATTCCTTTATACATAAAATCAATAGTTTCGACATAGTATTTAACACAAAGCAATTGGTTTTTGGCCTTTTAAAATTTACAATCGCAATTCTTACGAATTTTGGAAAAATTCATAAACAGACGAAAAATCTTTATTTCCATAGCCTTTTGTCATCATCACCCTGTATAATTGATGTACCAATCCGGTTACCGGCAATGGCGCACCACATGTTAACGCTGTACTTTGAGCCAAGGCTAAATCTTTAGCTGTCAACTTCATTTGAAATCCGCCTTGGTAGCCGTTGGAAGATGGCACGTTAGGCATCAAACCAGGAACTGGGCTGTACGTTTCGGAAGACCAACATCTTCCCGTCGACGTGTTGATGATGGACGATAAGAGTTTGGGATCCAATCCCATTTTGACACCCAAATTCATCGCTTCACATACGGCGGTCATGCTAGCCGCCAAAAGGAGATTATTGCATAATTTAGCAATTTGGCCACCACCGGAAGTACCGCAATGTACGACCCTAGACCCGGCTGTTAGCAGGATTTTTTCTACGGAGTCGACGTCTGATTTATCACCACCCACCATAAAGGTCAGAGTCGCCGCTTGCGCTCCCGTAACTCCGCCAGACACTGGAGCGTCCAAAAACCGGTATCCATTCTCTTTCGCGAATTGATAAAGTTCTTGGGCGAATTTCGGTTCGCAAGTCGACGAATCCACGTGTAAACCGTTTTTACTTATTCCTTCTAGAATTCCGTCTTTGCCGCTGACAGTTTCCCTAACCACTGAACTATCAGGTAACATGGTAATTACCACTTTCACTCCTTGAGCCGCTTCTTTGGGTGAATTTACAACGGTGGCGCCTTGGACGCTGCGGGCCGCCCCGGAATCGATATCGAATACTTTCAATTTGAGGCCTTTCTTGATCATATTCGTCGTCATGCGATTTCCCATATTTCCGATGCCAATGAACCCGACATCGGCAGAACTGTGCCTTTCTGGAAAAGAAAAGCAATCATGAATATACATATGCTCGAAATGTATACGTAACGATACGGTATGCAAATTATTAAATCAAAGAAAACGTAATTACTAAATTAATTAATAATAAAACTACGTACGTTGTAAGACATTGGCTCTGAGGTTTAATAGTACGATAGTTTTCCTAAACATCTCTAGTTTTTATTCGTGAAACGGTTTAAACGCTGATACCTTGTGCACTACTGGTGATTTCGTGCTGTTTGTGAGAATGTATACTTAAATTTATAACATGGCATGCTTACTCGTTTTCAATTTAGTTGACGACCTTGGTGTTGGTATTAGTCAATTTGGTTGCATATGTTGAGAAGGTAAATGGCTGAAATTGTTATTATCTTTTTCATATGAGCTATTATCTGTTTCATTAAACATATATTAAACTATATTTAGAGAACAAAATTTATTTAATTTATTGACATTAACCGTTTATCTCGTCAGGTAGAATTTTAAATTGAAACTTCTCGTGTATAAAAAATAAGTAATTGAAGCGTAAACAAAGTTTGATTCTTTTTCTTCATAGAATTCTTCCTTATATTTCAATGTATGTACATACACAAAATACAATATTAAAGAGCACCAAGATTGAACAATACCTTTAAAGGTGAAATATCCAATTACATAAAGTAGATTATATTTTGCAAATATATTTGCCCTGATCTTCAAGGTTTACGAATTCCTAGACAAGTTATATGCGATAAATAAAACCTTTATTTTAAATCTTGACTATTAAGGTGATAAAGATGAGCAAGATGGCGAAGGCATGACACTGTCGGATATTTTAACCACATTCCGATATCTTGATCAATGTGATGAATCTGTGGCCAAAAGCTGACAATGTTTAAGTATTTTCACGTATTCTTCCATTTCACACACTCCCACTCTATGCCTAAGTAAATAAATAAGATAGGGAGACAAAGGGTAATATAGGTATGTATAATATCCAATATTCGTAAGCCCCTTCAACAAAGGTACCTAGCAAATAATTAAAGATATATTATTGATCGATTTCATTGCGCAACAAGCAAGAGAAGAGGTACAAAATGAAAACTACAATCAATGTATCACACGACAAAAGAAGATAGACAAATTAAAACAAAGTAAGTTATCTTTACACAAAAACATCCCAAGCAGCACAATTCAAATTTGCCGCAATTATTTTTAGTAACTTCAACTTAAAGATATTAAAATACCCATTGATGTAATATAAAATTGTAGGTAATATGCTTTCATATCGAAGTTACTAAAAATAATTGCGGCAAATTTGAATTTTGCTGGTTGGGATGGTACCCAAAAACAATAATAAACAAATTTTAGTAAATTTCCACCCACGCTTAGTGAACTTGTCTAACACAACTTTTAATGACAATGAAATAAAATTTTTAGAAAAAGGCCTCAAATATTGCCCCAACATTAATAAACCACGTGATTTAGAAGTGTTAGTTGTAGACCTAGAAATAAACTCAATAAATGACTGTCAACTAGAGACAGAAAAAATAAAAAAGATCTTAATAAATAACAGAAGTAAGATATTAAACAATAACAATTATAAAGAAAAATATCTCATAAAGTCAATCAAAAATAAATAAAACCAATAACTTAATTGTAACAAAAGCAGATAAGGGCAATACAATAATAATTTTAGAAAAATCAGATTACATAAATAAAATGAATGACTAATAATACTGAAGAATATGTGAAAATTAAATACCCCACTAATAAATATCAACAAGAAATTAGGAAAATCGTCAAAAATAACATCCTGGAATATAACAAAATAAATATAATGAACCCACACCCCCACACTTATATGGCCAACTCAAAATATATAAAAACAATAACTCCATGAGACCAGTAGTGTCATATGTGAATGCTCCAAATTATAAACTATGTAAATATATTATCAATAGGGATTTATATTTATGAGAAGTTGGTAGTACTGTAAGAGAACATGGACGTTGAGACGAAGAGTAGTTACGAGCCGTTGTATAGTTATACTGTAACCGTTAAAATTACCGAAAATAAAGACGTAGATAACAAATATATCAACAACATTCTCCCAGACAAAATCAATTTTAAATCAGAAAAAGGAATTAAAAACACTATAGAACTTATAAACTTAACAAAACAAAAATACCCCCAAATACAAAATTAGGTAATCTCTTTCGACGTTAAAAGTCTGTTCACATCAATACCAATAAACGAACTTAAGAATCTAATAAAAGAATATATCAACAACAGCCAAATAGAAAATGCGGATAAACCTAAATACATTGAAATGGTAAATACTTGTATAAACCAAAATTATTTCAAATTCAGTAATGAAATATACAAACAAACCAATAATGATGTAATAGCGGAAATACGAAATATAAAAGTTATATCTACTTTGAAAACAATGGTTGAAAGCAAAGGATCCAACAACTTTTGTATATGACATTTATTTGAAAATCTTGTAACAATAGAGTTCCTAGTTCCAAACTGCGAAGGCACCAAGGTACGCGAACCATCGTCATAAATGTTATTCCATCCTAAAAATGTCGACGAACGCTATACGACAAGTAGACAAGTAGTTTGTTAAGAGTGAAGTTCCTACCATTAGCGTCCTGGTGTTGTAGCATATAAGCTTCAATAGCTAGTTAATGATAATCGGATGACATCTTAATACCTTCAACATACGGCCAACTTTAATGGCCATTAGGTAAATGGGTAATTTACAAACGAAAGTGACACACTACAGAAATTAGGCTTTCGCAATATAATATACAACGTGTCCAGGAAAGTATACAACAAAGGCAAAACTTTTTTATGGTCTATTTCTCAGAAGATTTAATTCTTTGTAAAAGTTTGTGCTTTACTTAAACTCCTTTAACCCTTAAAACAAATGAGTATAGTATGTATATAGTAAATGTTTTGATAATTGTTGACTAATTCGCTACTTAATATTGAGTAGGCTAGTCACGTGATAATGTATTACGTATAATTTTCGAATTTTCATCATGTTTGCGTGATAGTTGACAGTTAATTTTGACATCAACCAAAATACGTTAGTGTGGCCGAACGTTTAACTTTGGAAGCAAACGCAGAGGTAATGCTCATATGTGGCGATAACTATAAGACATGCAGAGACGTAGCTGCGATTTTTAACGAAAGACATCCCAATAGCAGGTTAGATATTATTGTATAATCTGTTTTGTTTGTGGTTATGTACAATACAGTATTCATATTTTAATGATAGCATTACCGCCAAAAAGAGTAAAAATGGGAACAGGTAGTTATTGGAATTGGAATTAGCTCTGCTATTTAGATTAAAATGTGTTTCTTGCTCTAACATGTAATATGTTTTCAATAATGCAGAAATCTGAGATCTAGATTTGAAAATTGAATCTTGTAAATGTATATAAAACAGCGATTGTAATCTAACAAATTCTGTCATTTGTAGAGGAGATATTTTTAAATTAGTTGGACAATAGTATTATGGCAATGTGACATCTGAGAAGATAAATTGCCAATTCATCCTTAATGGCCATTAAAGTGGTCCGTGTATTGAAGGTATAAAATTATATGTTCCACGTAATGATATTAGTAAGTAAGTAAGACAGAAGACTGCTGCGCATAAAAACAAAATAATAAAAAAAACAAAATTACAATAACATGATAAACGTATTTGTTTTAATTATCCTTTTATTGAGGTATAGAAAATCTGTTTAAAATAAGCAAATTTTTTTAGTTACCTACTGTTTATGGTATATCAGTTTTGGACCTCATATTTTATTCTTCAATGCATAAATTTCAAAAAGCTTGCGCGAAAAGGGAGAGTGTATTGTTAAAATTAATTAATGTCAGCTTAAACAGTAAAACTTGATTTAGGTTGGTACACGACCAGTAATTTCATGCAAATAGAATATAATCATGTGGGGTTATAAAGACAATGTTTATGGTGTTTGCGTCTTTTAATTTAGAAACGCAAACATGCCTCAGATAATTTTGTATACCTAGCATCTGGGTAAGTAAGATGGCATAAAATTTTATGTAAATAGATATATTGTATTACGTAATATTGCAAGGTATAATTTTGAACGTTATATTCTCTAATAAAACCATAAGATTTTTAAGAACTTTAAATAAAAAGAATAAAAAATTATTGATTTTATATTCATAATATAATTTTGCAATAGAATATAAATTCATATTGTTGGATATTTATTATTTCTTCTTTTTATAAACGATTTACCTAGCGTAAATAATGCGGGTAGCTTCGTTATGTACGCCGACAACTGTTTTGTGCAAGCTAATATCTCAAATGCTGCTGAACTTCAAAGAAGCATGCAAAACAACGTTGATGAAGTTGTAAGCTGGTTTTCCAGTAATTTTTTAAAATTTAATGTAGAGAAACCAGTGTTTACAAACTTTACGTCAAATTCGTCGGATAGTGATACTAGTTAATTGTTAAGAATTAAGGATAAATCTATTGAACAGGTTCAATCTATAAATTTTCCCGAGTTGCACATTGAAGCGCATCTTGGTTGGAAATTACATATTTGTAAGCTATGTAAGAAACTTTCACAAGCATATTTTGTCTTGTACAGATTGTCCGAGGTTACTAGTGTCGAAATAACAAAAAAAATTATTATGCTTGCTTCGAATCGAGCCTCAGGTATGGTGTTGTATTTTGGGGAGTTGCGTCTCTTAGTTTAATGGCATTTCGTCTTCAAAAGAAAGCTGTGCGAACTATAATGGGTGTCCCTGCACTACACCCTTGTCCACTGCTGTTTAAAGAACTGGATATATTGCCACTTCCATGTCCATTTATGCTAGACTTACTTGCATTTATTAAAAGTTGTAACTTGGCCATTCCACGCAACAAAGACAAGTACTTTACTCGAGGCGCGGACAGGTTCGCTATTCCGGATCATAGATTGAGTCTTTTTGAAAATAATCCCATATACACTGGCATCAAATTATATAATAAGCTAGCGCCTTCTATTTAAAACCTACCCCTAAAATCTTTTAAGCTTGAATTAAGAAAACTTCTCCTAGAATATTGTTTCTACTCTTTAAGTGAATTTTATTCTAAGTTGGGTTGAATTGTACGGTTAGTGGTGTTGAAGTTTCTCATCAAGTCTTTCTTTTACATATATCGCAATGATCTTTAACATCTTGTCGTTTCATTGTTATTGTAAAGCTTCGTGAGCCAGGAAGCAATCGCCATCATCGAATTGTTGATCATCCGGGTTAATTGAATACGCGCAAGACTGCCACATATACGATTGTTATTTCAGATTATCATTAGAGATTTCATCAATATCCGAGGCTCAACCGGTAAAGACAGTCTGTGTTTGGTAGCGTGTAAGGGTAATAAGAATCCAGCCAGCGACAAGAAATGGGCATAAATAATGTTACTAAATCAAAAAATACTTTATTGTTTTTATAACTTGTAAATTAACACAAACTATTATACATCACACCACACAACACTACACAACAGAAGAAGACGAAGAACGACACGCCAGTGGAATTCATCGACCTTAAGTTGCTGCCACAGAATCACGAGGGCGCTCAAGAAGGCCGTACCAGCAGTATAGTGGATAAACCGCTCGACAATGCAATTATATCGCAGTACAGTACAGTAATAATGGATTGCCGTGATGATGATGACAGGGATATTGAATGGTTGCGAAAGTAACGGGAGGAATAAAGAAAATAAACAAATTATAAGAGTCAGAAAAAAGTAAAGTTCGTGAGCGGAAAATAAAGAAAAGATAGTGAGAAAAAGAGTGCTAAGATTAGGATTAGTGATTAGAAAAGTGAGGTGAAAGAACTTTTGGAAGGAGGAAAAGAAGTGACGAGGGTGTAAAGGAGTGGGTGGAACACATAAACACACATACACAAGTTATATTTTATAAGGTATTTGATACTATTTCATTCGTTAAATTATATGTGCGTATTATAAAATTTAAATTAGCAAGTGTCACTTAATTAACATTCAGAAACTGCCAGGCTTGTGTCAAGTTGACATGAACACCAGAACCTAAGTTTAGAAATTTTATTATTATTTTAATAAATACATTTGAAATTATTTTATTAGCATTTTGAGACATTGCAATATATACAGTTGTATTTATTATTAAGGATCGACTTGTCCTATACCACATTGTACTATATTGTACTTCAATGGTCCAAAGGATGAATATATTATTATTATTATTATTATTTCCTCTTTGTCGCGGCGTGTTCATTTCCAGCCGGTGTTACTCACCTATCGGGATCAAACCTTGATCCTAAGTCCAGATGACCGTCTGTCAGAGAACTTTTCTGACTATGTGGGCCGTGCCAAGTATTTTTTTGCAGTTGACAGAAAATTTCTTTTTTATCATTCCTGGGTATTATGCGGAGATTTGTGTCGAAGTTTTTGTCAACTGTTCCTGTGGCCCCTATAATATTATTATTATATTTATCATTATTACTTATTTTGCATGAAAGAAATGCTTAGTTAATTAAAAGGTAAACAAATAAGTTTGTGCGGTCTTTGTATAAAGTCGTCTTACCATTTGATCGGCAAACATTCCACGCAACTAATGAACCAATTCTTGATCGGTTGTTAACCTGCGACGAAAAGTGGATATTATATTCAAATCCTAAGCGTTCGTATCATTGATTACCGCCTACTGATTCGGTGCCATACACTCCCAAAGCGCCCTTGCACCCAAACAAGATTTTATTGTGTGTTTGGTGTATAACAAAAGGAATTGTCCATTCTGAGTTTTTGGAAATGGGTCAAACCATCACTGCTAACTTGTATTGTGAACAGCTTCAGCGAGTACAAGCAGCACTCGTCCAAAAACAGCCTTCCTTGATCAGTCGAAAGATTGTTGTATTCCTACAGGATAACGTCAGGCCGCATACTGTAACAATGACGCGGGAAAAATTTCGGAACTGGGCTGGGAAACATTACCACACCCTCCATATTCTCCTGACATTTCGCCAAGTAATTACCAACTTCTTTTTGTTTAGTGACAACTGTATAAAGCATAGATAGTTCAAAACTCGAGTTGATGTAATAAATTCAGTTCGTCAATTTTTTTATTCAAAATCTATAGAGCTCTACAATACCGGCATACAAAAATTGGTGTCACGTTGACAGAAGGTCATTGGGTGTGATGGTCACCCGACCTTAACCCTCTTGATTTCTATTTATAGGACGTTATGAAGACCATGGTAGACAAACGACATAATTGACTTAGATGATCTTCGTAACCGCGTCGTGGCAGCTGCGGCGACAATTTAACGGCAAGACCAAGGGCTAGTAAATTATGTCAATTCATGGATACGTCGAGCCAGACTTTGCGTTCAACAATACGGCGATAACTTTGAACAACTAGTGTGAAGTGAATTCCGTAAAAACACAAAGAAAATGTTTAAATTGACATGCTTAATCACCATTTAAAAATAAACAAAATAAAAACTTTTTTAACTTTTTTTTGAAACATTAATATCTCTCTCATTATGCAATTTTGTTAAGATATTTTTACGTTAATGACCTTATTTCAAGATGTTTAATCACCCCTTGAAAATAAAATCACAAGACCGTAAACAGCCTGTATATCATATAGTATACTGCAATATGATTTTTTTTGTTTGTCTTCCCATGTGATAAATGTCGTCTACAAACAAGCCATAGATAATGCCATTGGATCTGGTTAGGTTGGCGAGTTGCTCCTCTACCGATGTTTAGGTAATGATAATTATGTTATTTACGAAGAGGACGCCTAATTTACATACATTTCAATGCGAACCGATTTTTTGAACGAGTTCTACTCTTTTACCGGTCCTATTTGTGTCCCTAATATGCGTTAATTACACTAATATTTCTTACCTACTTATAGCACGAAAAATAACGCTTTGAAAAGTGTTAATTTGTAAAACAAATGCACTCCAGTCCAACGGCAATACGAACTGGCTCCGTACGGTTATTAAGACAATTTTATCATTAATATTCAATAGTTTTTTGGAGAAAAGCGTGCTTTTAACAATAGAGTTATCCCACCGTGTGCACATACGCACAGCACACTTCACATGTTTTGTACCTATATGCACTGATAAAGCGACGTGATGTCACCAATAAACATTGCCGAGTGTAGTCGAATACAGGTATAAATTGAATACTAGTCGATTTATTGCAGTTACCGTTGTGAAATTTGTGCTGATGGATCGATATTACCAAATTCCTTTTTAATCAATTCTAGGTAAGTACTTTAGAAATACATTTATCGCAACCCTCTAAGTTTGGGCCATGGATATTTACGTGTGACTTTAGGCGTATCGAAAACTGAAAAATAGTATGCATAATCTTTGAGTTGTCAGGCGCTTTGGTTATATCGTAAACCAAATCATGAATAACCTTAATATAATGTAATTAATAAAAAAATGTTGCAAGTCAAAATATCGTAAATCTGTGTGCTTACGTAATATTAAGATATAGGCAGCCATTTTGAAAAAACTATTGTTACAGATACAGCGCAGTTATAAATAATTTTATGTACTTACAAAGATATATGTATACTATCAGCTTTCAGTTATCAACTGCGCAAAACCAAATTGTATAAATTCAATTAAAGATTGTCATTTTCTAATTTGCATGACCTAATTAATGTGATGTTTGATGTAAACATTTATACAAAAGCTAATGCAGTATTAGCTATAAACCACTGGTATAATCATACAAATACAAAATACAATTGACGGCCTCTTCCCATCTTGTCTTCCCAGTTACATAACAAATCTTTAAATGCTGAAGAATCCTTATATGCTTTCATTTATGAAAATAACATTTTTTATAGTGTAATCGTAAGCATAAGATGTTTGTAACCCTTTAATAAGAAGATCTACGTGCTTAATACCGCTAGAAATTTTATTGGCTTATACAGTTTTCTTTATTGATAACATTCACTCCGGACGATAGATATCCTTATCGTGTTACGGAAAGAATTCCTTTTAGAATCAACATTCCCCAATCTCACATGTTCGAGACTCAATGAAATAAGGGATATATTATTTCATTGAATTTGGAAACATGTGAGGTTGGTTAATTTAGCATTTTATATTGAAAAGATTTAAAATAAAAAGCCTGGGTAATTTGGAATAGTGCCAGGAAATATTATTATTGGAGACATTATAATTATTTATCTACTTTAAATACTCGTAAACCTTTATTTCTAATAAAGGTAAGTTTCTAATAAACGTTTGGAACTATTGTCTATCGCCTTATACAATCTATTAATTTGATGGAGTACCATTAGTGAAGGAATAACTGTAATAATTATTTGACTAGGATTCTTGCTATTTTGAAGTATGCCCGAATAGACTTATATGCTCTATAATTTAGTATGGTTAGAAATCTCCCAGCTGTATTCAAAGTAACGAAGTTATTTTGTAGTGGCGGCTCGTGAGTAATTTTAGTAGGTGGGGAACAGCCTCAGACACAAACACTGAACATTTATTATCATTATTAAAAATAAATTAAATTTACGTGTCTCAAAGTTTTTATTTATTTTTAGTGGGTTGGTAGCAGTGAGCACTGAACACTTTTTATTGCCTTTATACAAGCGTTTACTTCCTATAAAACGTACGAGTTTGTTTCTTGGAAAACCTAGATAATATAATAAATTCTTATGTATTTATTGAAAACTTTAAAAAATTATCATTGAACATTCAGTATTGCTGCAATGTTTACCAAAATTTTAAGGAATTTTAGAAATCAAATGCAGAGTAGATTTTAGACATAAATACCTTACGAAACATTTCATCCACATTAGAAAGTTAACTCATGTGTGTGCAGGCACGGCGTTCTTCGTCGGATCATATGTTTGCCATTGTTATTAGTTCTAAGGATTTATGGATCATAATTTGTTAAATACGAAGGTTAAACATTCAGTAATACTTATCGCAAAGCTAGCCGTTACATATTGTTAGAATGCAATAATAGAATTTGCACATATGTACCTTGAAGAGTTTCGTCAGTTAAAACGTTAAAAATACTTATCGAGCCGATGAGCGTTCATTTGTGTTTACAAAAAGAAGCGGCACATTTCGTAAGATACATTGTATGTAGAATAACGGGGCTGATGAGACCAAACAGGACAGAACCAATACTTTAATTGGTTTCGGTTAGAACTATCGTCGACAAAATTTATTATATCTCCAAATTCTCAATGATGAATAAAAGAGCGAAAGTTATTCAATATTCACTTTTACATTTGCAAAAGTATTTCTGTTTAACTTGATCATCAAAACCCATTTTTCATAGAAATTTTAGATGTATCAATATCTGGTTTTAATAAATCTATTTCAATTGTAACACTTTCAAATTTGCTCTTTGGTGCTAGTTTTAAAATTTGTTTATGAAGTTTCAGAGTCATATGAAGAGTGGACAGCTAGAAAATATTATGTTGCTTAAATTATTATCTGTTTCAGTAAAATAAGAGAATATAATTGAGTATCTTTGAAAACATGACCCAAACCTAAAATGTGATCCTGGTTCATCAAGTAATATTTCTTGGAAATCTATAATATGATCTTCGGGTCTTTCATTCATTACCAAAATATCACGTGAGTTATCTAGATTTAGTTCTTCACATTTGTTTGGTTTTCTAGGAAAGAAAACATGCTTAGAACTTTTCCATTCATTCATTACATGTACTGTATACAAAAGCTAAGAATTCCCTGATCACACACAGTGTTCTTTTAGCGATATTTCTTTGTGCTTTATTCAAAAATACTACAAAAAATTAAAACAAAATACAGAATACTGTGTACTCTCTTTAAGCGGACACCTTCGGTCGCCTCAAATTTGTCCGCTTGAAAGAGGTGTCCGTTTAAACGAAATTGGCGGCAATTAATATATGTACACATACAGACATATATGGTAAGTGTAAGTATACGCTTTTAACTTCACTATTAGTTTTCTATGTAACCTACAAACATACACAGAAAAAAATAAAAC